>JAGJTL010001381.1:3286954-3301626 GCA_022063505.1 Calosoma granatense
AAACCGATATCAAATATTCCTGTAATATTAATTAGTAGAAAATTAATTAATTCAGTTAATTTAACATCTCTAGATTATTATTAATTAATTAGTGTATTTTTGTAATTACAGAATACATTGATTATCAATTAATTAGATTCTTATGCATTAACCAATTTGCGAGAAAGTATAGTATATTAATTACTGTTGTGTATAAACATTTATATGTCCACCATATGGAAAATGAACACGAATGTGTTCCAAACAAATTTTCCAAATTTCATGACCTAGTAACACTCTACTTAACCATAGGTTAAAACTCCTCTTAGTATTTTATTTTTATTAAAGTGAAAATATATATTCCTTATACAAATACATAATAGGATTACAATTTTGTAGTAAATTAATTTTTCACACAAGAACAGTGAAAATAAATTTACATGAGTACTTTAGTAACGTTCATCTGTCTAGTTTCGAAAGTTTGGTATCACTTTCAACGTTTAGTGGACTTGAATTTGATTTTGACAGACATGTTCTAACGTTATATGAAATATAGCACTATATAATTTCCGGTCCACTTGCTCTATTCTGTTTCATTAGTTATAGGCTAGATGTATTGCACTGTTGTCGAACGCACATGTTCGCCACCAGCTCTAGCCGCATAAATGACCCGGATCAACACACACTAGATCAGCAGGTCAACAACTCTGTTCGTCCTTAATGTATAGATGACTAATCTACTAAATAACACAAATACAAACATATACAATGAATCTAAATAACAGTTATTAGAGTTATAATAACTTATTACGGCATTTTCTTTAATTTAAATATTTCTAATTTACAATTGTAACGTTCACAATTAAATAGTACAGAAAAATAAAGAGATGATATATTTATACTTAGAAAAATCATTTTAGCTTCTCTAAAAATTTTTGTCATTAGTTCTGAAGTAAAAAACAGTTAAATGTGACTAGCGGAGATCATATTTTTACAGAACTTTCAAATTAAGTTAAAATGTCCACATTTATAATGAAACGCTTTCCGGAAAATATGATAAGCTGCC
The DNA here is from genome assembly GCA_022063505.1 of Calosoma granatense. Classification (NCBI taxonomy): domain Eukaryota; kingdom Metazoa; phylum Arthropoda; class Insecta; order Coleoptera; family Carabidae; genus Calosoma; species Calosoma granatense. The sequence continues at coordinate 3,288,000 of JAGJTL010001381.1, forward strand.
TAGTTCGGGTTCAAGGTTCGCAATGAACGGCGGTGACCTCATTTTTAACGGCATAGCTTACAGAAAGAGAAACACGTCACAATCAGTTACCTAAACTACAACTTAAATATTCTAAAGAATAGGGTAGTAATCTGTTTACTCTGTAGTCCTATTTTGTTACATAAAACGAACATCTAGTTTATGGAGTATTGGTAAATCATCAGAGTAATTAATACTCTATAACCTTTGGTTAGTTATAGTAATGTTAATAAATTGTTATTCTACTAACATATCAAAAACTTTGTTGTTCATTCAATAAATTTCCCTTGAACCCTTAGCAAAACAGCGCAGATTCGTAGTACACTAAAGCTTCAGTTCGTGGAAACCACGAAGCAAAATGAAACAACGGAAATATTTCTGTGATAAATATTTACAAACTTATTTAATTTCCTAACAACGTATTATTGAAAGAAAGCAAATCAGACCGTAGTATAAGACTACATTATTTTTTTATTAAATATAATACACTATTTCAGAACGGTTAAAAATAAATGTATGAACATGACATTTAAATATGTTGACACGTTACGTATATAGTTTAGCAGAAATCAACTTTGAAATATAGTTGTGGCACAGGTGTGTCTAAAGAACTCTAGTTTCTAATTCTAAAATTGTACATTTGCTATTATGTTGGAGGAAATTCTTATAATTTTCTGTCGACGGGTGTTTGGCACAACTTGCCATTTTAGGAATCGTGTAGGCAGCCCCTTCGTTACGAGCCGCTGCTGTTCTCTTGTTTAACGCCAGCAATTGCGGCACAACGAGGTAATCTTGTTCCAACGTCGGAAAATTAATCACAAAGTTGTAAGGATATTATTTCTCGGAAACAATGCGGCGCAATTTTTTTTTTTCGCTACCAATTTTCATTTATAACGGATTAATATTCTCCCGTAAGACACAGGTATCTACTGACATCTATTAGCATCATCATCAACTTGTCTTTTCACTCTTATTAAACATCCTTAAATCTCGTATGTAAAGAGATTACAGTTTTCATCGTTAATATTTGCATTATTTTCGATAAACACAAGACCGTACATCAAAGTATATTTAGGATCAGAACTTCGGTAAGGAACATTCATGTAATATTACTTTTAGTCTCCCAAAACACGTGAATCCACCTCTGTCATCTATGTGAAATCTGTTAATATATTCCTTTAATTTTGTGCCACAGCTTAAGGGCATCTAAGCTCAATTATGTTGCACCTCAAACTCCCATACGTCACTAGGACTTTCTTATTCCGGCTGGATGACTAGAACGGAAGCAGGCAGATTAAACCGTATTGTAAACCATCCAGGCATCGAACAGACAGATTATTTGGTACGCTAGTCGGTTCGATCGCACCAACGGTGTGTCGGAATCACAGATGGCTGTGTGTAGCCTGCGAGCTACGGTCGATAATGTTACATGTCGCGATGTAACCGGGAACGTTTGGTTGTCCTTGGCTAGTTGAACGTCGACAATGACACCGGGGAAATAGTCCGCGCTGCAACCAGCAATACCGTGCAGTCACCCAGGTGTCTGCCATGCGTAACTGTATACATTTTAGTTCTTCTAACATGTAGCATAAAATATACAAGCTATTATAAAAAAATCTACATATATATCTGTAGATACGTTAACGATTACTTTTTATAAACACCTACTGGATAATGTCACGTAGGATAAAACGTTTTAAATTTCAAAAATAACATTAGACTCTTTTTATATTTAACCTAATAAACAAGTTATTTATGAAAAGATTACTGTGTAGGTTTCAATACGAGGGGAGATATATTTAGAAATACTTGAATATGTTTACTACTGAAATATGTTATTACTGCCAATAACATATTTGTGTACAATTGATTATATAAATCTATAACTACAGTCTAAACATTTATTCATTCCAGCACCCTCTGATTTTACAAACTAAAATTACTTTCAATATAGTTCTATGTTTATGGAATCATCATTGAAATAAACCACAATATTAACATCCGTAAATGGACATTTGAAATACACGAATAATAATTTGTTTTCTGTATAAACTGGACACATTGTTATTATATAAAATTACAGGTATTTCACAACGTATGCAATGCAATGGTTAGACTGAATTCTATTACATTTACTGTTGGCAATATTTATTAGTGCAACGATAACTATCAAAACATTCCGTACTGGACATAATAATTCTAGCAGATGTGTGTCTTCTGTGCAGACTTAACTCTTGTTCATTTGTATGACACTACACGTCTGTAGAGTTTGGAACCATATAAAACAAAAGACATTTGTAATTGCTACACTATCTTACTGATTCAAATAACCACAGACTATAATTGCAACATATAATTAAACTTGCATATACCAGTAATCTCAATATTTATATAATTCAATGTAATAAAAAAATATGACAGCAAGTTTTCATTAAAATATAACGAATCCAGGATAAATTCAATTAGATTAAAGTTTAAGTCTGTAGAACCATTTGGTTTTGCTATTATTTTATAATTTTAATTCCATATAGTTCTACATTCACATCCTACTTGACAAAAAATTGATGAGATTAGCCGAAAACACTAATCCTTTAATCGTTTTTTTGTTCGTGTGTGACACAACGGGTTCTTGTTCGGGTAGCATAGTGGCGTATAACGACTGGTCGGCGTGCAAGCTAACCAATTTACTTTCAACGATAAACGGATTGTGAGGCACACAATATACAGGGTGATCCACTTAGACAAGCACATAACCCGGAGCCACGTTCCTGGTTTTACAAACTGTACCATATTCACAGTCACACACAAAGCACAGTCTTCATTAACTGGTCTACAGACAGGTTGCAGCCACGTGTATCTTGTTATTGAAAAACCTATGTTATCTTCTACATCTTGTATGTGACTTCTGCTATGACAAATATGTTTTCTGACAAGTCAGTGAAAATATCATTTTTTTCTTTCATTTTTTCTTGCATTATTACCTGTTGTATTACTTAATAGTCTTACACTGAAAGGTAGAAGGACTTACTTGAAGAGAGTAAGTATTATTAATTTAGTATGTTAATAATATTTTATTGCAAACTAAATATCGAGTTTGAACACTTTTTGAGCCATGAATTGTTGTCATTCTTTGCAAGTTTCAACGAAACATGATATATAACAACTTAACATTGAACAAGAGCACTTAGTAGTTCACCACTATACACAGTAGACACATAATCAATTGCGCATGTCCTTGATTCAGTCACACGAAAGCAAGATCAAAGAATCTCGTGCTTCCAACATCATATGAACAGCAGCGGATACCTGGAATAGATGTGCAACCAGCTTTTACACGTACCCTATGAGAATTAAGACAATTAATGTAATAGAGTGGAACTGAAACAGAAAAGATTTAATTACAATTTTTTAAAAATAATTTGTGAATTAAATTGTACTCTCGTGGATTATAAAGCAAAAAGAGCTTCATGCTACTTTGATTACGTATTCCATTACACTGTAAAATAGTTAATATAAATTCTCTGTTTGTGTGAGATGTATCTGTAACTCTTTGTGCTGCGGCTGAGTTTAGCATTGTGCCCAGGTAGACGAACAAATGAAAAATTGAACTCCAATGAAAGTTCTCGAGAGTCTAAAGCGTTATATTTCGTTCGTTCCGCTAGAGCGAATATCTGTCTCATCGTAAACGCAAGAGGCGAAGGCTACGTTGGGATTAAACGGCGTCGACGAAACTTTTAAAAGAAAAACAAAGAAACGGAAACGTGCCTGGGAAGGAAATCAGCCAGTGAAAAGCTTTCAAAGAATTATCATCATACGTCTCAATTACGGTAGCGCGCCGTGTGGCAGGTGCGCGAACTTACGCTCTTCAAACCGTTCCTAGTCCTCTTCGCGCTTCACCTTTATTTCTTAAATGTACTCTATTTGTATCAGTTGTGGATGTGCGCATAAAAGTGAACGGTACTTCTAGTATAAAATGAATGTTGTTTGCTTTCTCGACTTTTCTTCTCCACTGATAATGTTATTAAATCGTGCTTCCTCTTATTTCAAACCAAACTTTCCCAATATAATCACATTAACACCACTGCGTAACTCATGTAGGTATTAAACAAACAAGTACATATTTTATTCTCTCATTATGATTATAAAAAATATTTGTCAATAATAATCACATTATTCAGTCTTCTCGACCTGTTGTCAGAATCATTTTAAAATTGAAATTACATTCACCATTGAATCCATGACACACAGTTTATATCATCAAACAGCATTAACAAACAATCCATTATATATGTAACAACATCGGAACAAGAAATGACAATAATCATTAGTTGATAATTTGATTAAACTCGCTTGCTAAAACAGCAACAATAATAATAAAACCAGTAACAACAACACAGTCATGTATGTAGTATATTATGATGTGAAACAGCACGTTGCGATGGATGAGCCAAAATATTAACTGATGGGTACATACCAGTGCTCGTGCTATTCTTTTCATTTCTACATCAAAAGGCTTTTGGTTGTGCCCGGAAATTCCTGATAATCATCGACATCAAAACCAATAATTAACGGCCGATGTACATTCGGGTACAAAATGATGACAGTCTATTATAGAGGCATAACATCAAACAAATACTAACATCCAAATTTCATATACAAATTATTGTTATTTGGAAATTTGCAGTGTGCATTGCAATGTAATGCAATAGGAATATAAAAGAGGAGAATCTGAACATAATACATTGTCATAAACAAGAATTAAAAATAATATATTTTTTTCCTTTTCAGGATGCAGAAACAATAGAAAGGCTAAATGAAACTGGCGAATTGAGAAGAATACTTAAACCATACAAGGTAAGAAGAATAGAATGAAAGTAATATTAAAAAAAAGTTATTCATCAAATGAATTTGGAATTCAACGTGAGAAATATATAGTCTTCCATAAAGAACAACGAAAACGGACACAACTGTTAATTGAATGTGTATAATTAAAGGAACCCGTGTGATCCTGATTACAAGTTATTTTAATTAAAGACCTCTTCAACGAAACAACAACAACAAAGAGAAACACATATGTCATTATACAAAATACAAATATACATCACATGTATTCAGATCGTTTGTATATCAATCAAAATAAATACTTTCCTCTCTCCTATACTATACTAGATGAAAATATTTTGAACTAGATATTGACGTTTCATCTGATGATATACTAGTATATCAATATGGATTATAATCAATAATTAATTTCCGCGGCTTAACGTATTATATTCCGGCCTGCATCCGTGCATAAACTCATTTACTTTTGATGGAAATAAAGCGAAGATTGATGTACATTGTTTTGAGCGTGATTTTTTTTAATATTTGTTACATATATTTTCAGTAAGCCACTATAATGACGCAGCTATATTTTGCTATTATTTTTCAAAACCACAATATAAATCTGCACATGACAGCGTATAAAAACGCAACTGGAGTTAAAAGTAATTGAAAATTTTATTAATTTAAAAATTGATCGTCTAAGGTACAGCATATAAAAACTTTTAAGAATAATCTACATTCATTAAAAGATAACACGGTGTAGCGCATATGAATACGGAAAAGACAAATAAACGTTACAGTGTGCTCGAGTTCTAATTATTGTTTCATATATTCTTCTCCAGTCATTGCCAGTTTCGTTCACCGGGTTGGAATCGTGTTAATTGAAGTGTAAACGGACAGCCGTGATGCGATATTAAATGTTAGTTTCATTCGCACGGGCGGACCCTTGTTACCATAATAACTATTCCTGCCCAACCATAAAGTGGTTCTTTTGTTTTGCGTGGTTATTCATTTCAAAAGGAGTGCTGTTCTTTTTGTTTCCATTTCGTGTATCATTGTGTGTGTGTGCGGGTTACGTTACGTTAATAATCCAGCTACATTATATACTTTAATGGCTTGTACTTTACAGAACAGCTGGAACGCTCGTGTATACAATCTCTAATACGAAATAAATGTAGGAATTTTCTTTTCTCAAGATTCTATACAAGCAGAGAAAAAATAGAATACAATAGTTTTTACACTATTAATTTATCATTACATTCAAATTTGTATACACATGTTGCTCCAAAAATGTGAGGTGTACATATTTAAAATTAGATTAGAATTGTAATAAAATGTCATTCTTGTATTCCATTCATATAAAAGTTAGTACAAAGAATCCTTGTGCGTCACTGTATCCAATATATGAATCGCCTACAATGAAAAAATATACCGCCTTTAATCAGTTCTAAATAGATTCGTACGAAAACCCCAAGTAGCGTGAGGTAAGAAAATGTAACTGATCTTACGGCCTACACAAGTGCTGACATTTATCTTGACATCATCGCTCAAGGATTTCCGGAAGACTACGAATCTGGTTCATCAATCGTTGAAGATCGAGTTACTTCAGAAATTCACTTATAGTACCTCTGACACTTGACAACCCGGATCGTTGTGATACTTTCGTGCAATCTTGATTAAACACAAAAGGTCATGAATATTCGTAGATGTACTCGTAGATAAAATTAACTTTATGAATGTTAGAAGAAATCTGTACAAATGGGAAGGTGAAAGCATTTATTCTGAAATTTCACTAAATTTTTACGAATAAAAATTAAAACTACTGTGGTCGTTGTCTAAATGTAAAACTTCTTAAAGAGGATGAAGAAGAAAAAGCTGATACCAGCTTTGTAAATTGTTGATATTATATCGTAGCGAATAATGTGCATAATGTTTCAGAGTCCAGATGCTTGTACTACATGCGTTGCTTGCGGCGGTTACCGATTGCTGCCGTGTCCGGTATGCAACGGTAGTAAAAAATCCGTGCACAGGAACCACTTCACCACAGAGTTCGTGGCGCTCAAGTGCATGAATTGCGACGAAGTTGGTCTCGTCAGGTGCTCCACATGCTCATGATCGACTTGTACAGTATAGTGTGCACTCAACTGTAAAACCATCCTCAACTAGAATCCCAATATGAGTGGATGCAAGCGAAAAACGTGCTTGCACGCAGAACTATGGGATATTATTTTAACAATATAGGTGATTGAAATAATGGGTGAAAAGATTTATAATGTGTTCTGAAAATTAACGTGGTACATAATGAATGAAGGGAATAACTGAACAGATTATTTTATTACGAATAATCATAATGATATTGCTAGCGAACAATGAATGCAAACATATCGAACACACTATAAATCAAATGGCAACATTACATATTAGCTTATGTATGAAACAGTACGATTCAAGTCACATTTTATTATTTTTCTTAGATTAAGTTAAACATGAAAAATATATTTCTTTAATAAATAAACCATAAGTTTGTATTTAAAATGTACCAGTTCAACATGGTATGCAATATTTTAAATGCCATTCGTACTTAAACTCAACAATAACGAAACATATATTTTTATACAGTGTAGTCTTATTGTTATAAATAGTTTTACGCTAAATAAAAATGTTATATGTATATATGTGATAGTGATATATATTTTATATAAGTACTCTGTCATAAATTTTATAAAAAAAATTATGATTATTAGGCAATCATTTTCGGATAATACTTATATCTGATTGTTTCAAAATCGACTAGCAAACATTTATTGTTGAAACTTGTAAGTTGATCTATGATTGGAAACAAATATATTTTTATTTCGTTATGGAAGAAAATTAGTATATAGATTTATTATGAATTCAAGCGAATATCATTACTTTATCCGCATTCGGATCGTGTCGCATGATTCCATTAACAGACCACATGTAGGAATATTCCACAAAAGTTAATATTAACCCAAATCAACTTCATGACATATTATATGACATTGTCCGTAGTAAAACCCGTAGTAACGAATTTATACGTTTACAATGAAATAAATTTTAAGCCAGAACTCATATATTAAGTTAGAAAATCCATTTTGATCAACAATGTTTCTGATCTGCATGGCCACAGTTTATGCTACTACAATATTGCGTGTACGTATAAGTTACAACTAATTTTAGTAAAAATAAATTTAGTAATTATTACGTGTGCAATATGTGTTTGAATGAGATTGTATGTATGTTTTCAATGTATAGATAATGCTTTAGAAAATATGTAAGGATCTATGCTCACTATATTTTTGCAAAAAAAATATTTCATTGAAAAATGTTATGTGTATATAGTTTTTAAGGCTTAGAAATTTAATCTGTTTTCTTATATTTAATGTATTTAGAATATAATTATTTAGTGAAAATTTGTGGATTTTTCAATAAAAATTTTAAAAGTGCCCGTAGCATTGTTCATTTACAAGGAAATGTATGTGACGTCATCAAGGTTTTGTGGGTTGAATTAAGATCCGGTGATTTTATAGAGGTCGTATTCAAATCCTAGTGAACAGGTAAAACGACAAAATTGAGATAAATGTAGCTGCGAGACATGACTTGAATATAATTTAAAATCATGTATTCAAATACAGTACTATCTTCTTTAAAGAAATACCCAGCTTACTATTAAGTTCATAGACAGACATTATTTTCCAATTGATGTACATATGTATAAGAAATTTGAACATTTATAACAGAAATACATAATAAACATAACGTAATAGTGATTTTTTAATTATTATCTGATGACTTGTTATTGTAGGTATTTTGTATACTTCTTTTCAAAATCTCTTATTCAAAGTTTTTTCAACAAATCAAATATGTAACATTACATTGTCAGCAACATTTTAATACATTCATGATTGTAGCTTCACTTTGCTTTTTTCTGACTCCAGGGAAACTTCGGGAACGCAATCCCCAAAGCATACATAAAATAAAATGAATACAAATAATAAAATGAACATTTTATCGTTTTGCAAGCATGACTGCGGTCCATTTATACAAAGTGTTAACGTTCAGAGAAAACAGAGCACTCTGCTTGTCAAACAGTACATTATCAACATGTACATCTTATTTTGACGTTGACATTCAGAACAAAAGTAACTGTCATGAACTTGTACATACCAGCAGCAGACGCACAATAATATCAGTGGTATCAAAACTTTTCACTGTTAGATTTGACCCGTCTGTTTATTTCTGTTAAATAAAATAAAAAATATTTCTGACATAATACTATCCAAATAAGAAATATCAATTATCACCGACTAATATAGATTCAGTATAATCAACATTACAAAATCGAATTTAATTACAAAACCAATTTAAAATTAATTAAAAATCCAACGCGCAAAATATAGTTTCGCTATATTCCTCCTTGATCCTTTTTTAAACTTCAAAGTATCTTTAAAACAAGCAAAATTAAATATTTATCTTACTTACAAATACTCACTAGCTATACACGTATAACTACCAACGTTCAAATCAAATTAATTTAACAGTTTGAATTAACTGGTACATAATATAGAGCTTAAAACTAGTGAAAATAATTCTAGAATAGTTGTTGCATACTTTACAAAATATGACACAAATTAATCATGATATTGAAAGTTGTGTTAGTGCAGGAATATGTGTTATAAACTTCACATTTGCTACTTACCTGAAATGAAATATTCCCTCAGGCATTCAGACACTGACAATCATCTGCTGTTATGTAGACAAGTATTTTTCTTGGAAGCAACAAGTCCTGTTCAGGACAACACACTTAATATCACAACAAATGTACGAGAACCATTTTATATTCTATTCCACTCCAAATACAGTCATCAACAAAAAACAAATATCACTTGCTCCCACGATATTCTGTGTCAAAGAAATATTTGTCATAAATTCTATAGTACAATATTCTGGAATGTTTTAGTAAAATGTTCAAATGCAAAAATTTGTAAAAATAAACCAACATAGATTACTACGTCAACAAATATGAAAACAAACAAATTATTCTGCGAAAAAAGCAAATAATAATTTGTTATTTGCCGAGATTAAAATTAATTTGTTTGTGAGCCAGAATAAATTACGGAAAAGTTAAATGAGATAAAATAAGTGAAAGATGAATTACAGATGTAACTAGTAAATTATGTATTAAATTACATGCAAAAGGAGAAAAAGTTCATATTAACAGGGACACAAATATCACGCAGTAGAATATCAGAAACTCATATGTATTTTATATACGGTTTAATCATCTAGCAGTACATCTTCGTGATAAAAGCGAAGCAAAGCGAGCAACAAATTCAATTTCATATGTGTGAGCTGGCATCATGCTGCTGGGGGCCTGACCTTGACATGGCAAATATTGCTGTCCTAATGTCACAGTCCATTGCTGCTTCTATAACGACGCAGGCTGTGCTCCCTTCAGGACATGACAACAATCCTGTACAACGAAATACGCACTACAGTGCCCCGTGCATCAGATGGAAACGCACCACTTCCAAGCAACACAGTTTCTCTTTCGAACTGTACAAACAGCAAATAGATAAATTAATTTCGCAGAATTGCACTGCAATTTTCTCAACATTTCTACGAACAGCGCAGAAGAAAAAGAAGACATGAAAACAGTAATAATACGAATTATACATATATTCTAACATAGTAACAACATAGAATCTATTCCACAGAATATGTATTATAAATAACAGCATTTTAAACTGCAAAACATTCTATGAATCCAAAACAGAAAAATATTTTGTGTTATACCCAGAACGAAAGAAAATAAATATTTTGCTGAATTCTCCATAAATATGTCAGTACTATAGGCTCAAAGCATTCGAGAATGTATGATCTGAATTTGAATAATTAAACCATTTTTAACGTTCTCAGTGAATACTGCTTCTGTATTTTCAAAGAATCGGAAAACATTACAAACAAATACACCGTGTTATTTACGTATTAATTAGTTGTTCCACGTAACATTTCAATAAATAGTACATTGTGCTTTTTTGTCTAATAAAAAAAAACATTTCATGTATATCTTAATACATGTTATACGTTACGAAATATTTTATCGATTAATATACATAGATTTTATAATAACACACCTAATTCTAACTATTTTAATTTCTAGATCAGAATTCACAATTTATATCTTGTTTCTGTATTTGACAGTAGTTTATATGTGATATACAGACAATATTTTCTTCTTTCATAGAATTGTACTAATTGCAAACTACTAAACAATTGTTTCCATGCATTGGATCATAGTTGTGAGAATTCTATAATAAACTTAGCGGTTGAACCCGTTTTTAGTGTAGCACTACTGATGTTTCCGTTACTGGAAACTGTCCATAACATTTCGGTGAAATTAATTTATGATATTGTTTTTGGGACCAGAAGCTTCAAAGAGTATTTTTTTTCAAAACATTTATTCAATTCAAATGAATCATATGGCTGCAAAAAGTGGTCGCATTTTAATAAGTTTCCTGAAAATGTATCTGTACGATATCTATAATAGTTTTAAATTTATTATTTTTCCAATACATATTTATTTTTTCTGTGTCAGTGTAGCAACTTTTGAGGTAGAGAACAAGAATAAAGATTTGTATATTTTACTGCAATGAAGATATGTGAGTGTAAATAAAGTAACGACTGTATAACCACTTAAAGAATCGCAAGTTCTCACTTAAACACTCGAAATTCTCCTGGCTGAAAAACCAGGGCTGTAAAACGCCCTGAAGCCTAGCAAGTGTTGATTTTCACAAAACTCCATTTACTGTGTCGAGTAAACATTGTGTTTGCATGAGGTTACATCACATCAAGTATTTGCTTTGATCTATATACAAATCGTTATGTACGTACATATACCGCTGATTCTAAAAGTCTGTATGAATTTATTGTGAGTACTAACAGCAAAAAACCAACACGATTTTATTCTAATTAAAATTAAGCTTTACTTAGTTACGTATATATGTATATACATGAAAATATTCAAATGTTTTAAGTTCTAGTTGAGATATTTGTTGAAAACAGATTGTAAGATCATGTTGTAGTATCGTTTACCAATATAGGATACAAGGGAAACCAACATTACCTGTTGATTTCCACCACATTGTCATCTATAAACTAGAGATGAAGTCTCAGGTCGCAGGGTTTTGTTGTTTTAAGAAATTGAAACATAAAGGAAGTGGCGTGACAAGAACTCGATGTGTGTAGTTCAAGTAATAAATCTAATAAATCGGACAGGTTTCCGAATCCCCGAAGGAGTACGGCAGTCGGATGCGGAGCAATATTAAACGTGAGTACGCGACAGCACACCGCCAATGACATAACGGGTACGCATGTATGTACAACAGGTTTCGAAATGCCCGGACCAGCTTGGGTAACCATAGAGATACGCTTTACTGGAAGGTCGCAAATTCTATACACAATTTGTAAAAACAAAACTTGTTACATGTTACTTGTTTATAACATTCGATATAATTAACAAAACATTAGTTTTTCTTTCAGATATTTGTTTGAAAATTAATTTATTATTGATATCTTAATTTTTTTATTTTTTTCTCGTTATGGTATTTCATTATCGTATCACAAGTAGTCTTTTTAGACGACAGACTTTGTAACATTATGCAATATTATATTTCAATAATGGATCATTCAAATGTCTTTCAATGTATTCAGGTTTCCCTTTACAGTTAGCTAAGGCGCGTAATCAGTGAAGTTAGTATTGCCAGTATCCGCGTGTTTGACCCACGTATATGTGAAAAGCTCAGTCTAGCCACGTGTGATCCGTATCTGTGTGGTGGATTGGTGGCGCGCACCAGCTCAACCAAGCTCAACACAGGCAAGCACGTTACCTTCACCGAGACCCAGTTGGGGATGACATTGGCCGTGGCCAATCCGAGCCTAGGTCGCGACGGACGTCATCGGTGCGCACGCACACATAGCCTGTGGCGGCGCGCAACCCTGACGGGATCACAGCATGCCTTACGAACCACTCGCCCTCCAACAGTCAGACATGGGAGTTGTGAGATCCGCTGGAGCCATCAGCAGCCACGAGCATCATACTCCGCCGGTGTCTATACTACCTAGCGAGGAAGCCAACCATTCGGCACAGGCGGCCACGGACCCAGGTCAGTTCCTAGCTACAGTTGTTTTAATCAGTTTACTAGCACTCTGTCTCTCTGTGTGTTTGTGTGATGTGATCTTTCGTTTAATAGTTTGTCTTGCGCGCGCGACAAATTCCGTGTTTACGTTACGTTACGCGCTACGCTATGCCAGACTGATAAGGGTTGTACGCACTCGTCGCCGCAACAAGTTGCAAACCTTTTATCACAAACTAAATGTCACGTTTTAACCCTAGGCTAAGAATTAATTTCAGAACTAATTTAAAAGTGCGGCTACATTCTGATCTAGATGTTAAATACTTTCTAAAAAATCCAAAATATACATATTCGAAATGCGTGTTAAGTCTTTCATTTCTCGTTAACTATATGAGTATATAAAAATTTAATATAAAATTAAATTTTTAGAAATTCATGCCTTCAAGAATGATCTTTAGATAAAGCGATATATCAATTAATTGTACACTAGAAAATTTAATTCGTTATGCTATTGTATTGTATTGCTAAAAAAAGCAAATTTTATTTTATCCTAGGATCATATAACGAAAATGAACAACCTCTACGTTACTAAATAAAATAAAACATAAAGAAAATATATAGTTATAACA
>JAGJTL010001381.1:3301691-3321483 GCA_022063505.1 Calosoma granatense
TCCGGTATTGCGAATATTGCGAATAAATATTTTATTTTCTATAAAGGTACGTTGCAAATATGTTTCTTTACATTTTTAAATTAAATGTAATATGCTGTGAACCATATATTTTATATCTGTATATATGAAAAGTATTTTCCTATATCATAATAATATAAAAAGAAAAATATCAAATGTTGTTCAATATATTATTTACTTTTATTTTTATCTATATAGTTTCTTACATATTCTGTGAGTTAACTTGGTATATACAGGTAGATAACAACATTCAAATTTGAGTATAATTTTCCTTGAAAGTGTGATTCAGTTAATTAACACTTAGTTACTTCATTTTCATCGGATAAACTTTCTAATAAAATAGTGTTCAACATTCTTCAAACTTGTGCCGTTTGAGAAGCTTCTGTTTCTATGAAACTTGGCCATGAGAACATCACGATTTAATTAATTTTAGTTTAATGTTTCAAATTAAATATCTGGTTGCCTATTATGCTTACGTGATACTTATTTAGAATAAAATTAGTCATACAATTATTCTCCTGTTGTTTCCATGCTAATATGGCTTCTGTACTAATTAATTCAGATTTACATATTTATTTACAAAATATATAAGCAGTCAGTATATATTTTAAATAATACATGAGTGCTGTGCTGTCAACATATTAAATATTAGATACATTCTTCAAAAATATTTTAGATAGATTTGCAGTATATTTTCTCTAGTGTATTAAACTCATATGTAACCATGGCACAGCTGCACTTAGTATGAATATGTAGGGTTCCCAATTCTAAACATGTCAGCAATGTTTCAGTGTATGGAAACGTCAACTTGTCTTATTTTCCTACCTTTATCATAGCAGACGTGTGGTTCTGACAGAACATATCGTACAACTCGATGTGATGAAATGAGATTGGCCAACCGTTATTCACACAAAATCACTTGCTGTTAATGGGTGTATACAATCATATATGAAACTTTACAGAAACTAGTTGATTTGTTTGTTTATGTATCTAGCAAGTCTGAAACATGCTGTGGTAGTTATAGAATCTGAGCACAAGATTCTTATGAAATATGTCACCTGCATGCTTCACATTAAAACAAAAAAACTTCCGTACATTTTCGAAAATATAAATGCAAATTGAATCAAAAAAAATAATACAGATTAATATAAATGGATTAGGTAAATTAAAATTAATTCTTCTAATGTATCTCATCGAATAAGTTGAATATTTTAATATTAAAAATTGATGCTCAACCTTTTTATATTGATTCAGTCATTATTCGCAAGTGAATATATTTTAGAACAAATATTCAGTAGTTTATTTTATATAATACATAACAAGATTAGTTTAAGCTTACTTGGAGCAAATAATCGAAGATAATCGAAGGTTTAAATTACTTGTAACAGAAACAACGCATTCTGCAGTTTCAATCAATCGATAAGCAATGTCGACTCTTCTTAATTCAGGCCAGACAAAACTTTCGATTGTAGTTTAATTACGAAATAAACAAACCTTTATATCACTTTTGCATATTTACTTTAAATATCTTGTTTAAAATTATAGTAATGCTATAAATATTATATTTACAGTCTGACAAAGTATAAAATTATAGATAAATATAGCTATAACTCTAATATTTCAGATTTAGTGATAATTTTATACATACTAAATCCTAGCACTAAAATCTGTATACTCCCTCGTAAGTTTATTAACTATTTTATGTTAGACATAAACATTTTTATTCCAACCAAAGTCTCGGCGCAATAAAACCTTGAAATAGTTTTTTATTTCTTTTCGGTTACGTACAAAATATCTTTTATTTAAGACAAAATAATTACAATAAAAAGTATACAAAATTAGCTATATATCTAATGAAATATATATATATATATGTTATTGTTTCTCATTTAGGATATGCATCAAGTTTTTACTAGCATATGATTCTAAAATATTATATGCAAAAGAAAAAAATATTATGACTGTTATTATTAAATTTATTGCATTTTTTCAGCAAAATAAATGAATAATGTGACAGGTAACACATTGAAGAATCTCCTTGCAGTTAACACAGTGTTATATTCATATAGTGTCTCCTGAATATATTTTGTTAACAAACTTCTCCTTATTTATATGTATAACGATACACGTGGACGTGAAGTTAAATGGTGACTAATCCTACAGGATAAAACTAAGATTATATGAACACAGACCCGGTGGTTTCAGTGTGCGGTCGTTTCAATTTCGTTTCATGGAGCATAAATTATTACGTATGACATGAAGCTGACAGACTGGTTAGCGAGTGACTTACCGTGTCGCGGTTGACACTTGACAGCGACTGTCCTTGACCTTACCGGAACTCCGGGCACTGTCCCAAGACAGAACCCCGGACAGAACCGCATTATTCTCCGGTGCGTGCATTGCGCAGCACTGTCTTCTATTATCAAGGAACAAGATAACAAGATTTGAAAATGTTCCATAACATTGACAATTCCACAAGGATGCTAAGAAAGAATGTGTTACTTGTTGACAGTTCTTATTTAATACTCTATAAAGAATATTTCACTCCTTATGGCACAACTTTAAAAGTAAATAAATGTTTATTACGAGTGGACGATTTGTTTCAATACTATTTAACGGAGAGTAATATCAACTTATTTGTGAAATACATAGATTTAACAAGAGCTGTTGAAGTTAAAGGTATATCTTGTAAAACTAAACTCAAATATCAACCAGTTCTTGTAGATATTGTGTACAAAAATACGAATGGACAGGTAATTTACTGCTTCAATAAGATTCCGAAGGGAAATATCGATAAAATTTGTTTCCCGGTTGTAATATCGAATTTTGCTTACAAATGTTTCAGAGCTATTTATAAACTCATAATTCCTGTAATTTTTTCCACATATCCAAATTAAATTTCATCGTTTAAGAATTAAAATTAAGCTTTTTTACATTTCATGGTAGAAAAATCAATATAATCCTTGCTAAAATAAATCAGATAATGAATTATACCATTTTAGTTAGAACTGAATATACAAAAATCTTATCTCCTGCATGTTATTTTCTATAATTTTCATAGACAATTGGAACTTTATGTTGCACGTTCTTCTCTTAGTGGTAATTTATTTTTCATTTCCGTTTTGCTTTTCTTCATCGTAATTTTGTTTTTGTTCTTTCCTTAATCCTCATTTCGGATTGTTCATCCGTAAATGGTTCTTTGTTTGAATTTTTTGTTTCCAATATATTCTGGAGTATTAACTTGAAAAGGTACTAATGCTCCAGATATCTTCATTTTAGTTTTAAAGATTTCTGTAAAAATAAAGAATTGCAAACTGCAAAGAAATGGCGGCACGGTTATAATATGCTTGAGATTTTCTGAAGTATTGTTTTTCAATTATTTTAGATACAATTTCAGCCTGAACATACATAACAAAAGTTTACTTTATCTACAACGAATATTATTAGTATTACGTTAACTATTTTCCTATGTACATGAGATCTACTAGGTAAAATTGTCATATATTGTTACGGCCCATACAATTTTTATTACGTTATAAATAATACATCATACACATACCTATAAAAGAACTTCTTCACATATTTCATATATGGAGAGTATTTTATAGCATATACATATTTCTTTTTCCACCAATATTCTACTTTGTTTCATTACCTGTTCACTCATGATATCATATTTTTCGTCTCTACCCTCTTCTCTCATATTTTCGCAGTTTCTTATTTCACTTTCTTATTTATCTACTGTTTTTTTCTTGCTGTGTATGTCCCCGGGGGAACTGTTCATTATTTACAGATATATGTATCAAAATAAAAGGTAAAATAAGGTAATATTTCATAAATATTTACTGCAGAAAAATATTATACAACGTAGTACACCGTGACGTCAAACACTCTGTAGCTATTTATAGAGAATGTAACTAACAAAGCCCACGTTATATATCAATAACAAAGTAAAAATGTATTTTTAATTTTTAATCATTATAATTGTACTACAGTGTAGATAAAATTTTGCTTCATACATTTGAATTTCCAAGAAACATTTATCGAAAGAAAGTACTGATTGTGCTGTCCTTTTTCTCGGAACCATTCCATTATTCAGACTTACAAATATAAAATCAAGGAATTCCAGCAGACCAGACCATAAATTTTAAGGGTCAGACAGAATCCCTGCATGTTCAGAAAACCAAAAAAAAGTATCATCAATTTATTTCCTGCAGCAAATGAATATCCACCTTTTGATTTATTTATTACCTCTGAATATTGTAAGCGTTGCACGTTTCCTTGACACATTTTCGAAAAAAACATATTCGCCCTCTCCCTCTCCCCCCTTTCAACACAATATTGCAACAACATACATCTCACGGGAACGAGCCAATATTTCATTTCAATTCAAATATAAAATGGAAATTGCACGAACCTTGCATTCGATTATGTGAACAGCGTTATTTTGTTGTCGACGAAATTTTTCTAACGGAAAATATAATCAACGAGAAGAAAATCTACATGCTATTTCAAATGCAGAATATTCCTAGCAAACTTGTGTGAAAAGATTTTGACAATATAAATTTAAATTGGTAGAATAAGATTAATTTATCGGAAATTATTTTAAAACATTTTGTATCTATGTACTTGGAATATTAAGAGAAGATTATTGTAATTATTGCATGTGTATATTTAGTATGGTTAATTATACACCAACCACAATGTGTTTAACGCTGTTCAATGTGTGGTCAGCAGACTGAAGTGTGACCTGGATAGTTTAGACTGTGTTTAATTGCCATACCTTGAGAGATGTTAATTAGATCACGTGGTCATCGAATTATCTGACCAATATTGTCACCTCTGCAACCAATGATAACATGATTATAGTACGTGATAATATTGTTAAAGGTGTAATACTTTGTTAAACAATATTTATCATTTTGTACTATTTTTTTTAAATCGCACGTACTGCAAAGTATATTTTGCTTTGTACATATTTTGTTCCGGACATAATCCTAGCTAAAATCTAGAAAACACGAAACTGTATTTTAAACAAACTTTATTATATCCTAGCAAACACAAGAACAACACAACCATAAACTTCAAACGCAACTGAATTTTGTTAGCTAATTTAATTTGATACAAGAGAGATTCAATACTTTTATAGAAATATGATATACCTACAATACACTGTAGTTTTATATATGATATTTGTTATTAGAACTTTTGAGATATTTACCACATAAATAACAAAACGAATATTGTACCTACATACTGCGTATATAGTTGACACATTTCATGTTATTAAAACGTTCATATACATACGACAGATACATGTGCACAGTATCACAAGTATATACGCATATACGCAGCACATCAGCGTATTGTTAAACGCAAATAGTGGAAGTTGTATATTGCGTGCAGGGGTGCCAATGGGAGGAGAAACCTATTACCAACTGTTGCTCTCGAAATTCCCCAAAGTGTGATATGGAACGCAACAGGTTGAGTGCATACACACGGCTAAGCCAACTGTTAACATCAGTGGCTGGCTTCCAATGGTATAATGTGTTCGTACTATTATTACGCAATGATATCAAGAGCCTTTTCAATCACACTAAAAGCCTAATTTGCATAGAACCGTCTGACAACCACCAATGTTCATATAAAAAATGGATGTATGTAGATATGGAATTGAACTCTACAGTTATTTGGAGTAATAGGAAGAGATGGGTTCAGTAATTGGTTTTTAATTAAGCACAATGCTTCCTATTTCCGGTATTTTTTATGCATAAATTATTATACATTTGCTTAAACTTGTATGGTAAAGACTACGATGACGCTTAATCATATATAAAAAATATTGTACAAATAACATTTTATTGAAATAATTTAATAGAAATAATAAATGAATAAACTACACTGAATAATTGTACATTATAGTAGCGTAGTTCTTGATTCAACAATACTAATAATGAAAGAAAGATAAATATACAACTACAGTTAAAGAACTAGTAATTACTCAATATCCGTTCATAGATACACAATCAGTAAAAGTCTAAATAAAAATCCTATTTGATCCGGGCAATTTTATCTCTGTGCAAGCGTCAAGTGTCAAACTGTAATTTCATTTATGGTGGTCCATTGAAAGCAGGTAACGTGTCGCTTACTCACATCGACATCCTGGACACGGGAAGAGATCAAATCAATATCGGCACACCATAAAAAACCTCGCGCCATGGTTGGTATGAGTTGACACGGGCTGACCGACCTGGGTGTTATGTTTCTCGTGTAATTAAATTTTATGTGCGCAACTCACGACCTATTTCATTGTCTCATAGCACTTTTAATAAGCGCCAGAGGTCAAGGATTCAATCTTAGTGCGTTCTGGATAATGTACGACGCTTATCGGATAAACTACGTTTACTAGTTACAACTGGAAATGTCTATTAAGTACTGCATGTTGTATAACCACCTTTAAGGTAAAGATAAAAAATCTGACATGGCTACACACATGAGTTATAATAAAATTAAATATTATAGTTAAACTAATCGTTTGGATTTATCTTGCTTATTTTTTTCAAAAGCCTCAGGTAAAAAACACTAAAGTTTTGTATGTATGTATATACATATTTATTTACACTAGAAAATAGTTTATATCATGCTGTTCATCAAATATTTGATGATTATTCTTTTGCAATTTAAGAAATACTGTAATTATATTGTGAAGCCTTCACTGTAATTACACCTGCTCGGACATGTAATAAAACTAATAAACTGAGAACAAAGAAGCACATTGACGTCTGTGATGATTTCTTGATAC
Organism: Calosoma granatense; assembly: GCA_022063505.1. NCBI lineage: Eukaryota > Metazoa > Arthropoda > Insecta > Coleoptera > Carabidae > Calosoma > Calosoma granatense. The sequence goes on from JAGJTL010001381.1 coordinate 3,308,512, forward strand.
GTTTATAACATAAAAATCAATATCAGAGAAGTCAAAGTTTGATAGCCAAGTTGCTACTTCATAACAGACAGCAGTCGTATTTTATGAATTACAATATTTTATATACTTTATTTTTGTGACCACTTCAGTATACCGCTTGAAATATTAGCAAACGTGGACGTGACCCTAAATATAGACATGGACTGAAATTCAATAAGGACACGTGTACTGATCATATAAAATTTCAATACACTTAGAAAATCTTTAAAATCGTCTGTTATTTTTGCATGAACATTCAAAACAGAACAGTCAAAACAAAAAATTCTAATTTAAATTCACAGAAAACTCGACCAAGGCTTGCTGAGACACCAAAGAATAAAAGGGACTCGTGGCTTCTTTGAAGAAAGCATTTTTAAATAAAGAAAAACACTAAAAATTACCTCCCAGTGAATACAAAATATACAATTCAAAATGTACATTTATTTCTAGATATCTGTATTGGATTATTTTGGGTATAATTCAAATTTATCGAGATGTTTCAAGTCATTCATTTCACTTGTCTGACATTTAAGACTTTTCTTGCTCGTTTCACAAAATCCTCAAGACAACGGAATCAGCAGAAATGAATCCAATCTTCATAATTGCATTAAAAAATTAACTCCTCAAATTTAATGAGATCTTAGGAAAACTAATTACCTCCAGATAAGACAGCTAACGACCCGTATTAATCCTATGAGCAATCAGGCAAGCTGTGAAATAAGAAAAAGCAAACCTCTGTAAAGAAGTTATTCTAGTTGCTTTTAACGATAGCAATATTTCTAAGTAAAATTATGTCTTAATACAACGTGGTATATATATTGTACAAAAAGTGTAAGACATCATATCTCTAACACACCAGCAATGTACATATTGTTTACTATGGACTCACGTGTTTGTTGAACAGTCACGCGTACCACCCATGCACGTTCTGTTGTGTTTACGCTTTGTTGGAAACGTGTGGGTGTAGCACACCAGACTGTCTATAACGATTATCTCAACTATAACATTCCTGTACTGTTTCTCGCTTACTGAAGAACATTAAAGAAGGATTATCCGTTACGCTATAATCCAATATAAATAATTACACAAGACAAGCATTGTTACGACGGATATATCGACTGTATAATTTTTGCTTTAAATATTTTATACGAAATGTATTATGTACAAAATCACGTATTTTATATTACATTTGTAATATAGAAACAACAAATGAAATTTTTTACAGTTGACAATATTTTTGTCTGTATCTTTCAGTACAAAGAAAATACACAATCAATTTATTCTTGTTTTCAGTACAAAGTTACAAATAATACAACCCGCAATTCTTGTGTGTTGTGTTGGTTGCCATAAACTACACGCAAATATTCATTAGTTTTGTTTAAATTAAATGAAATAATATAACTAACAAAATCTTCCCAAGGGCTCTTTGATATACATAATTTTGTATATTTTTCTGAGATTAAATTTATTTACATTTATAATGTAAATAACATTCTTTAATTTATTCCGCGTTAGATATAATATTCAAGTAATTATTTTCATATTAAATTTTGCATTCTCCTTGCCCAGAATTTAAAAAAAGTTTTTAATAATGTTGAAATTAATTCTGTTCTAAAACGTTGTTGAGTTGCAGACAACATTTATTGTCAATAAATTTTCACAATAAAAAATGAATTTTCACAATAAAAAAATGTTCAAATTTGCAAGGTACATTATTCAAATTTGTATTAACATTGAGGGCCTGGAATTTAGGAGACACTTCTGGTAGACGAGACATATTTGAAGAAAGTTTCAGTAATCCAGAAACTGCGTACACCTGTGTCTGTACCATCACATACCCGGCACTGTAGCGGTCGCTGTCATTCGTTATACACTTTATTCTGTAGTGCTAGCCGTAAATCTACTTGTAGGTACATGTATTATTTACTGAAAATCTGTAAATCTTTCTATTCTATTAGTTGTTTTTGTACTGCATTGCACAAATATACAGTATCTAATATGAAACTACATCGCATGCAGGCAGAAAATAGGAAAGAAACCCAATTGGTCTTTCAAATACTCCCTGTAAACTACACCCAAAATTAAACCATGCACTATCCATGGTCAGGTTGCGTATAAATATAAACACAATCACACCATCGCTATTTTAACTGGCGGTAGGCATCCAGCGCCACCTCTGATTCGATCACACGATCCAATTGGCAAACGCAAGTTACTACAGCTCACTACATTCTACGCGCTAGACGAAACGCGCTCTTGATCATGTAATCACATCAGAGAAGGGTCAGAAGATCGCAGTTAGCCAATGGACAACAGCCGTATATTGCCTAACTTACGAGACCTGATGTTGATATTTTCATTAATTAAAGTCCGGGAGTATAGTGAGAGACATGGTTAGACTTCGGAGCAATAACCTACGTGTTAGGTCTCGTTTATCGAATTATGTAGCCAGAGAAGTTCTAGGCATTTGTATACCCGAAGTTGATGTCTGTTGGCTTGCCTCCACTAAGGTCTTACAGCTTGTTTATGTTATGAGTGGTGTAGGATTTCATGTAGCTCCTCCCGCAAGAAGTTATATAATGCCCAAGCGAGTCATTCAAGCTTGTAAGATTTACAACTGAATGTTGGGCAATTACGTATGACGAAAATACACTGGAAGGATGTTTCTGTTTCATCTTGACCCTTAAGACAAGGAAATGCTACCTGTCCAGAATATTCTAAATATAATTTTAACCAGAATTTGGTTGTTGACAATGTACTAAAATAAATAAACTGATATTCGTGATTCTAGCAATAATTTCAGGGATTAGGCGAACTTAGCATTGAATGTAATAGTTTACTTTGATAAAACAAAATTATCTATACTATTTGCATATTAGTTGTTTGTTGCGCAAAATATTCGTAATAATTTTAAATAAAACACATTTACTGCGTAGCTAACATAAAGTATCAACGATTACGTATATAAATCAAATAACACGTTGTAATAGCATTGATTTTCAATTTAACCAGCATATGAACTACACAAATATAGATAACAGCATACTAACATTAATCCTGAATTGCATCGACAAGATCTGTCAACAAACACTTTTTAATCTACATATTTTTCAGTAGATTCTGTAGAATAAAGCTTATATCTTAGTGTATATCTACTGAACTGTGAATTCAGTCGAATAACTCTGAATAATTTTAACGTTTTCGAAATATATTCATTCATAGTTCACTGAAAATGTTTTCAAATGCATAGGTGCATATAGTAGAAATATGACACAATAAAATATTAATTTAAACATATCTATTTTATTAATTAAAACTGTCACTTTAATTTTGGACGTTGATGACAATGTATATTTGAATATAATTTTTAATATAAACGCAAAAGTCTCGTATTTTACTTTATGTATCCAATATATTTTGTTCCATATTTCATATAATAAAATACGAAAGAGCTCATGTAGTAAATTGACTTATAAAGGATATTTGAAACTACTAATGCATGTACATACAGGTATATATAAAAGAATATTTAGTTTAGTGATGGGGACCAGCATATTACCGAGTGTATTAGTCTGTGAGAGCCGGCAGTGCACTTACTTTATTAAAAATGAACATTAGCGTGGAATGAAGGAAATTATGGAAGCAAGTTAAATGGTAATAGAGAAAATACACTGCACTTTTCCACGCGCGCACGTGCAGAATTTATAAAAGTGAAGAAATGCGCAAGGCAAATTGCTCATTTTAATTATAATTTTCTAATAAAATTCATCATTTGTTTTAATTAATTTGAATATTTCATAATGTAGAAAGGCAAAAGGAGATTGAGTGTTTGCGAAATGAGATACAAAAATTACAATGTCAACTCAATCTTATTCAGTTGTATGAAATAAAATAGAACATAAAGTGGATAAGAAAGATGTTCTGCATCTGTTTGTTGTTTGTAATTTTTATATGTATGTATATAATATGTAACATTGAACAGGTATACTCCCAGTACATTTACAGGCAATATTATACATATGTACTTAGCGAAATACGCCGTTGTAACGTGATGTGTCTACACATACTCGATTGTAAACTATACATGGAGTATGCCACTAGCAATTACTGTAAGTGTAATACGACCACTACGTCTACTATATCGATTGCTCATACTTTATATTAAAGCACTTGCGGGATGGTGGTGAATAATATTATATAGCCAACATGATGTATGATGTGCAAGTGCAGCGTTAGTCGTTAAAAGCCACAGGACACCACTGAACTGACCTAGTTCAGGCTGGCTAATACAACGCACGTTTGTAACCTGTAATTCGCTCAGTAAACGCAGTCATTTATCGAGTTTTTCATCAACTACATGAATATTCATGATACGTTTTCATATTACGTGTTCATTTCTGTACATCCTATAGTGTTTATCATTTTTCATTCGCAGTTTTTGCATTTATTACAACTGCTTTTACTATATAGCAGTAATAACGTCGCAATTACAGTCATTTTATTTATTTATGAGAAAAGCACATCAGTATTTGTATTGATAAACTACATAACTGTGTTACCTACCATATATCATATTCCTATTTATCATATATGTATATTATATATTATGTTGTAATATAATGTAATAAGGTTTTTTTATTAACATTTTACATAAAAAGGCTTCTAAATTTTACGTCAAAAACTCGATTCATTTTCTCTACTGACAGTTAAATTTATGAAGCAAAAACAAGCTTTCAAAAAAACAGAAGAATAACATGAGGGTTTATTATTTTAAGAGTTCGTTGAACTTTAATGTTTCTAAGTTTCATTTTAAAAACTCATATCAGACTAAAACATACCAGTAACAATAACATATACTACGGTACGAACCATTTAATTTTGCACTACGTTGCTTCCGGGTGACTTTGATAAAAGAAAACACCACATTACATAAGAAAATAAATGACCTTTACTCTAGCTAGTCGGGCTGGTACAAGTGAAAACGAATTGACAATATCACCGCCGGGGTCATGTCAGTGACCTCATATAGTACATTGATCCCGAATCTTGAACCCCCCAAGAGGATTAGCCCGACAAGCGGATACGACTCCGGAATTTCCGAAGTATAGTACATGCATTGTTAGTACGGTTAACAGGGATTCCTTTCAACACAACGACCGTCTAAAACCTTTGTTCGAGTTCAGGTTCCAGACAGAAAACTTAAACGGTTTCAGGGAATAATTTGCGGTTGATAGAAATTCAGGTACAACCATGTCGACAATTTGTTACCATTGTGTAATTATCTTTCCAATGAAAGCTATTAAAATGTTTTACAAGTAATGAATAGTGACAATCTGAATTCATCTTTGACCGGATGAAAGATGATGACAGTGTACATACGTACGTACATGGCATGCATAAATGAATGATTCTGCTTCTCTCGTAATAGAATCTCATGTACATGCCACCAGTCAAATGATGACAGAAGTGGAGAAAGAATATCGAATGCGTGTTAGATGATTGTGTTCACCGATCACGTTTCATCCTGCATCGTAGATGTCCTTCACGGTGTGCTATTTAGTATTACATTCACGCTCAGCCCAAGTGAATTTCCATACGAATTTCCTCACTGTACAGTCGGGATGCAATTGTGCATTGCGCAACATATATATATGTCTAGTTGTCCTGTTTCACAGCGCAATATTACAAAACGTAATAAATCACGTGTAGTATTTGAATTACGTAGATGATATTGATTCACGTTACGCGGAATAAAGGGAATCTTAATTAATATTAGAGTTTACATAATACATCCGAATATAAATTAGTTTATAAATTACATAGAATATTTCATGAAATTTAATCAAAATTAATACTACACAGTAATCTTATTCAAAACAGTTCTATTTGCCCTCTCAGTTAAAAATATATTAGACTGTACTATAATCTTTAAAAAACTAAATTGAAACTAAGGAATTTATATGAGATTTTTATCTTGACAAATAAATAATTTATTTTTAATATCATTAATTTTCCGATAATAATAATAAAAGTCTAATTAAAAAGAGAATATTAACGTCACAGTTAAAGCAGAATATTTAAAAATAAACTGAAAGAAAAAAGAAGAAAAAAACATTTTTAACAATGTTACAAAAGGTTTCAGGCAAGGACACCAGTGTTTGTGTTTGGCCTGAAATCGCCCGAAGCTTTTAGATATTACCAACACCAAATCCGTAGTAATTCGCGTCCAGCGATCTTTGAGTCTTACGTGCGCTTTTACAAAACACCTAAAGCCACACGCAATTACAAAAGACTCGCTCATTCGAAATTCATTTGTGAGAACAAGCAAAATTAACTCTTTTACGAGAACATGTTTCTTCTTCGACGTAAGAAAACTTCAGACAACGAAACGACTTTAAACATTCTGAAATCCTTTTATAGAACTATTTTATTTCACAAGATAATATCATTTTACTAGTACATATTAAAATAATATAAACTTGTACAGTATCTTGATCTCAATTCTTATTTATTTCTTTATTAAATAAAAATCTATGTAATATATATACAAATTTACATAAAAGTGGATTTTTGTAGCATATTATTGATGAATAATAGAATGTTAAGTATCTAGAATATATATTTAAAAATTCAGCTAAAAATTCAAAGGAATAGATACTCACCAAAGTAAACACGAGCTGAATTAATTAGTGTCTAGGAACTTCTTGAATTTAATAAAAATAAAAATAAATAATTCAGTCATCATCAATAATTAATATTAACTTCAATAACTTGCAAGTAAATATGTATACAAATCGATACATCCCGTAATCAGCTAGGATGTTACATTTCAGTTAACAATAAGAGTTTTAATAAATCCACTGGCAGCACCAATATTAACTGCGCCAGTCAACCAATACACAGATTAAGGACAATGCCGGTAGCATAGCTATTTTTATCAGTAAACATAACAACAAAACATTGTGTTTGTGTAGGGACTGTAATTAGGTAGGAGTACGCGTATCCTGAAATAGAACGCCCACTCTTCTATACAACAGAGTAAAGCTTTCCTTATGTACAAGCGATTAAAGACTTTAAGGACAAAAGCTCGACAGATGATAAACAAAGCTTTTTTTATTAATATTATGTGATGAAAATATACAGATACTTACGGGATTTATTGTATACACTTTTTATTTTAGTAATTTTCCATAAGATAAAAACGTTATTGCAAACATAAGTACGAATATGAATACTTTCTTTTTATACTATGTTTAAGAAAGTAAAAACATATACACGTATAAGTAAAATGTTATTTAATTTAAAAGTTACAAATTTCTAATATAAAGTTCAATATTAGTTTTCGGTTAGTATATTTTAAGTTTCAGAGACTTTTTATTCATTTTCTTTTGTATTTTATAATGTATAAATGCACCGTCCTGAATATTTATTTGATTAAAAACATACTATTTTTTAGTTTAGCTACAGATATTTTTGCTTTACTTTTTACAATTCTTCATCTATTGGTGCAGCTGCATGTAGCAACATCACGTATATTGCAAACGACATAAAAAGCCGCGTAATATTCTCTTCAGTCGTAGTTGATTTTATGCAGTCTGCGAAAACTTGTATCTACATTAAATTGAGTTTAAAAGGAAAGTTACTTCGCCGACATAAAATAAATCAATATCTTTTTAACATGAAACTTTGGCTGAATCCAGAAGAGTTTTCAAGCGGTGTCTTCATTGGACAAGGGAGGAAAAGTATTCCATCCTCACTTGAGTAGAACGTAATTTAAGAAGTTTTAACGTAAAAACATTTACAGTATACCGTACGTAGTAGATATATTTATAAACTATAACCGCCCATTACCATAAATATTAAAATAAAACATCTGAATTCATATATTATTTCCATATGGTAACTGACAATAACAAATTATCTCAACAATATACTTAAGAACAATGTATGATTGAATTTTCTTACTTGACTCAAATATTAGAACAAATATAATTGTTGGATATGTGTTATTTATGTTCAGGTGAAGATTGGCCTAGTAACGTAACATTTCAAATCGTGGGTGGCGTACTGGTAACCGCCATGGCCCTAGGGCTGCTGGCAGCCGTGAGCTATCAATGTGCGGCTACATGGAAATGGTTGCGAGGTCGTACACGCCGTGACAGTCAAGAGAGCGACCAGGGTTCTGCACTGTCCAAACAAGCAGCGATACGCATCAGTCATTCCCTACCAGACCTGCAAACAGAGCCACTCAAGCAGGAGTACGTGCAGGACCACAAGGACACCAAGAAGGTAAACAAGGTTAAGAAACTTTTATACATATACTCTATCTCTATATATATTTATTTACTGTTTCATTCTCCTGTGATTTTGGGTTCGTATATTTACCACTCAGTATTATGTGGGTGTAACAGGATTGACGTCAATATGAAAAGTTACAGAAAATTATATTTTCAAGAAAAAAATAAAATTTCCCTCTCAGTGTATAACAGCTAAATAAATATTAAATAAGGATACATATTTAAAAACATCCACATACGTTTTCATTCGATTTTTTAAATTAAAATGTTTAAATTGAATTACGAATAAATAAAATTATGTTCGTATGAAAAAACAAGTTGCTTAATGATTCATAAAAGAGCATTTATGTTATACGTATGGTTCCAACAATTTTACCAGTCTCGCTTGAACAACTCGAAACCAAATCAGAATACAAAAATATTTCTTGCTGGAACCAGTCATCTATATGTATTAAAAGTTCGCTCAGGAGTGGACGTCTAGCGAACAAAGGAAAAAAATAAAATCGTAAAATACTGCGTCGGCAACCACAGGGGACCGCTCGTACATTTTATTCAGTTTGAATTTCAGATTACGAAGACCGGTATCTCTACATAAATCAGATTCAAATCGGACTTTAAATTGTATTTTTCACGCGGACTCTCGTAGATAAACCACTCCTAACTAAACTGAGAATATTTTAAGCAAATCTGTCACATTTTCAAATAGAAACTAGTTTATTTTTAATAATTATTATGCGAGACTTTTCATTGCTGAAGTTACTGTTTTTATTTAAGAGAATTATATTAAATATTAACCAGTATTATGCAAAATCTTATTATGTATACGTCTAGAGAATTTGTCTTAGAAATGTCTGTCGCTTACACTAAAAGAGATTGCTGTCAACAGCGCTATTATAAATTGTTTTTATAAAAAAAATGCGCTTGCCCAGAAAAACGCTATATTCTTTATAGTAACATGCATTTTTTGCACGTCTGCCTCACATATAGGGGACAGTGACCTTTTTGTTTGCTATTCATATATTCACGGCGAGTTTAAGGTCGTTAGTAAATTATAAAACCTTCAAACGACAATTTGCCTTAAGTATTTCGTTCAACTTTGATATTTTATATAAAATTTCTTAAGCTTACTATTCTATGCATCCTTTTCAAAAACGTGAAGAAATATAAGATCTATCGCTTATGAAACTAAAGCTAAAATGTCCTGGAATTTAAAAGCAACTCCATCCCCTTCGGAAGAAGTTTTGGCCACCCGGCTTGCTAGATTTTTCCCGAGCTTAAATCTTTCCTAAATCCAACCAAATCCATAAGTTTTGCAACTTTCTTTTAAGAACAGCTCCTTCTAGTACATTAACTTCAAACCTAAACCTGACGCTAATATTATATAACAACAAGTTTCAACTCATATTATATATTAAAGAATATACATTTTAAGCGAAATTTAAACTTGATTTTTATATAGATATTTTTTCAGCATATTGTACAAATATTTACAGATTTCATTGTAAATAATTGCTTTTGTACATATAACATAAAATACTATATATAAAAATAGTTAATAAATACACATATTATAAAACAAAACTGCGAAAATATAAAATATATTTATTGTATTAATTTTGTAGTACATATTTTTTCATCTAGTTTGTTTTTATCTATAACTACAACGAACATATATTTTAATATTTGCTTATTAATATATGCATGTACGTATCATGTGATGATGAGCTAGCAATACGTATTGTAAACTCGGTGTTAATTGACACAGTATCCAGTGTTTGCCCGCGTTACATTGTAGCAATATTCAGCATATAAGAGACGGCAAACTGTTCTCATTAAAACTTAACTAGCAGGGACCAATGACGCGCCTTCATCACCACCCTTTCTGACCCTCTACGTACATAAACAATAAGCCAAGACGATTATTTATCCCATACATTGTATGCAACACTGTAACTCGAGCATGGAATTTAGTATCATAATTTATTTAACTTTATTGCAACATGTATACATTATTTACACTGCATATTGTATATCGCCTGTTATAAGAAGAAGATCAATCGTTCCCGTAATTTTATTTCATATAAAATATTTACGATTGAATCGATATCTAAACTGATTGGTTCTTCAGATTTCAGATAGTCGTTTAGCTTTAGAAAATCTAAGTAGATGCTTTAGTAATGCGCATTTATGTAAAATACATGAGACGTTCTTGTGATACGCTTTTTGCCAAATCAATACAAATATATTGACAACCTTGCAGTATCCTTGTACATCAAAGGTAACATGACAACCTAATCTATCTATAACTGTTCGACTCCATGCTTGTTATACGTACGTATATCAATCGATGTATATTTTCACAATCCGGGATTCAAGTATTCGTTTACAAAGCGAGGACTGGACGAATAATGTTACCAATACAATATTATTATTTTCTTATTCTTTGTTTATGCTTGAAGTATCCAAAGTTTTAATGACAACTTTTGTAGGGTTGTTTGAAAATCCAGTACTTATATCAGCTCCACGTGTAAAAATATTTTAGTAGAAATGATTTATGTAATACTGATACAAAAAAAGAGATTAGACTGTTGATTTAACTTCTATAATTAGGATTATTATGTTTGTTTCAGGTGTTACGGCAAACTACTTTGCCAATTGTACCAACACGTCATCAGACGTTTCAACGTCAGTTGTCTCATCGACTGGACTTGCCTAGCATCCAGTTCAGCATATGCAGTCTTGAACATCGTAGCGATTCCAGCATTGGACTCATTAAGGTAAGTTATATGCCATAAGGATTTTCCTCAATCTGAATTTATTTATTTCTACACATAATTTATTTCAACTATGCAATCTTTCAATATTAAAAAAGTATAAAGTTAATCGGTAAAACTCTTAAATATCCAGATCATTACATATTAATTAACTCGCCTTGAAAACAGAACTAATTATGTAAATTCCTGTAAAATAAAAAATACGTCGCATACTTCTGTTAAAAATTCTCTTAAAATATGTTTTTAAAATATGTACATTTTTTAATGTAACAACGCAGTATATAGAGTTACAGAATCAATATAATGGAATAAAATGTATTTGAAATATTACAACAGGTATAAAATTCAATTATTTTTATCCATGCTGTAACACACATTTCAAATTTCCTGTGCAATTTTTATGCAAACGAATGCAATGCAATTTCCTGCTTACATGACATAAAAGTATCAGATGATATTCAATCATTTATTTACCAATACATTGTATTCATAACTTAGAGCATCTCCCCCTTCTTTTTGTTTTTGTTCTGTCATTGTTTTCACCAATGTATTGCGGAATAAATGAAATCATTTTTAACAAGTTAGCTTTTAAATAGATTTCTTTAATTTGCTTGATGAAATGTGTACTAATTTAAAATTTCTTTGCTATACGTATAAATAATATTCTGCTGCTAAAATTGCTATCTTTTACTGTGCCACATATTTACGTTATTATTTAGTAGTTCTGGATCGATAGTATGGCCTGGAATATGTAAATTAACCAACAACATTTCTTATACACTTTTATGGAATAATGAAATTCAAATAACTACTACATTAATATCAGTATATTTACATATTAATTTATTCAAAAATTTCGTAAAATAACATTAACATATTTGTTACATATTCACAAATCAGTAACGTAATACGTTATCCAACTAATTAATTATACACTTTGGTTTACTAATTTTGTTCTCAGCCGGAACTTTATAAGAAAGATCTCGTACGTCAATCCTCCAATGACAGTTCCGGTGGACCTGAAATGGAATATTGTGGAAAACTACATTTCGCCGTACGCTATGACAAAGATGTGGAGGGTCTTGTCGTGAAGGTACTGGAAGCAAGAGATCTGCCCGTCAAAGATGTAACAGGAAGCAGTGATCCGTACGTAAAAGTATACCTTCTGCCGGATCGGAAACGAAAGTACCAGACGAAGGTGCACAGGAAGAACTTGAATCCGGTGTTCAATGAAACTTTCATCTTTAGGTGAGTGGAAAAAACTAATCTATCTTGAAACATGTGACGCTTTTAAGGTTTTATGTTCTTAGTTTCATAGAAAATACTGTAATTGATGTGTAGTTTAAACATCAAGTTATAACATCAAACGTCAATTCACATATACGGATATATTTATTATATATTTGATGTTGTACAACTTGCCAATTATATACCTTTGTCAGTGATGTGAATAAGACTGTTGTTTCGCTTGCCCCACCCTTGATCCGGCTCTGATTGTAACTAATGTTCAAGTCATTAATTTAGGGGTACTAAAAGACGAACAACTTACTGAAACACTACACAGTGGTGGTTTACGCTGTTGTGTATGTTCTGTTCTAACATTTGTCTCTTGTGTGTTGGTAGTTTATACATGACACCACTAATTGTATATCTTGTTAGTTTCACCATAACGAATCCTTTGTACTAGACTGTCGCAGTATATTCTCTCCACGATCTACTCGATATTATTGCACAATGTATACTTGTTTTCTTTTAATCTAGAAGATCTTGCTTCTCTGTATGTATAACGCTGTTAAAATGTTTTTTTCCAGTGACATTGTTCTATATTTTATACGAAATATGGATTTAATGGTGTACAATAATAATTTGTACTACACCTTTTT
>JAGJTL010001381.1:3321593-3342060 GCA_022063505.1 Calosoma granatense
TTGAAAAAAGTCAGTACGACAGGAAAATTGAAAATTTAATACTTTACAAGTGCAGATAATATTCGAAGAAATTTGAAAACTTTACTCATCTTTGTTGAAAACTTTTCAAGTCTCTTCCAAGGCAGTAATAATATTCTTCAAACACAAATATAACTTACCATATCTTTTTGCGTTTTTGAGAAATAAATCCTGAATGTGTACGAACCTCTTGAGACTTGTTTTCATCAAACTAATCAAAATGATGAGCAATATCATTTATAACAAATCTCATTTGCTTACATTTGTTTGAAAGTATCTATTAAGGTATTTCAGCGAAACGAAACTTCGTTTTTAGTAAAATAAAATTGATATATCAACATGAAAGAAAGAGAAAACGAGAAAAATATTCACTGTTTATTTTTATATCTCGACAAGTATAAACTAATTGTAATGTTTAAAGTTTAGGTTAGGAAGTAGGGTCACTGTTCATTACAGAATTGTCTTCGTGTTGTTATAGTGTACCGTACGAGGACTTAAGGCAACGTTACCTGCAATTCTCCGTGTATGATTTCGACAGGTTCTCCAGACACGACCTGATAGGACATGTTGTACTTAAAGGTCTGCTCGAGACCACAGACCTGCAACAGGAAATAGAATACACAATGAACATCCTATGTGCACCGCAGGTAAGCAAGTTTTATTTATATTTCATATTTAGATTACAAACATATGTAACATTGTTATTTTTATATTGCACAAAACATTTATTTACATACTATGATAGGTCTGATTAAAATAAATATATTCTAAAATATACATATGTTTGTAATTTAAACAATGTATTAAATTAAGTAGGAATATATCATTCTTACTTTATATATTTTCTATGTAAATGTATTAGTTTTGCTTGTTTTTTTTTTTCCATTATTTTTCTCAACTACACTGCAGCAATAGTTTTTAAACTAAATATTGAAAAATCCATATTTATTACCATCTAAACAGAAGTATTTTTAAACGATTTTCTACAACATTGCTTGATTCCATTTATTGATTTAAGCCCTACCTTTTTTATAATAACTGTAGAAAAGTGCATTAGTGTTTTTGTTGCTGCAATGCAGATATACAGGAAAACACTAGTCTTCTCTGTTCTTTTTATCTTGTTAGAAATTTTTCCCTGCTGTTATCGTCAACACTTTCTCTATAAATAAAAAGACACCGGGAGATAGAAAAGAAAAACACTGAACAATACAAAACTGCCCCGGGTATACAAAGGGGAAGCTACCTGATCTATAAATAGCTCCTGGTCTGGGTATAATTTTCGTTGACCTTGATGCGTACGTGTGACCTTGTACGAGCACGGGAAAGCAACAAGCTGCTTGCACCGGCTGGCTGCATCCGGGGCCGGTGCGCTATCACCTTGGCCCAGTTTCCCAATCTCTTCTTCACCAGAATCTGGGTCGCCGGGACGCCCCAGTACCGGGATACATGGGAAACTACCCCTGGGAATCAATGCAGGCAACCGCACTCGTAAATACTCACTATAAACATTCGATTCGTTTGTTTGTACGTTCGTTTCGTTGTTGCTTGTTTAGCGTACTTCTCATTGTTTTTGTGAACTGAACTCAGAATGCTTACTTCTTGCTAGAGAACATTAATATTTAGTACCGAAACAAAAGTAAACTACGTCGCAATGAACTTCAATTTATATTCAGCAATGTACTGAAGAAACATTACAATTTAAATTTACCTAACAAGTATAACAACATTTAGAGGTACTATTACATTTAATTGTAAAATAAGTTCTTTTTTTATTAATTTTCTACTCGGCATATATTTATAATACACAGTAATGAAATTGATATGTTTCCAGAAGAAATGTGATAATTTCTTATTTGAATTAATGAAAATTCGGAAGCGTTGCGTAAACAAATTAAAGACAATTCAATTCGACCCCCTTGAGCGATCTACTTGTTAAAACAAATGAATTTATGCCAAAATGTAATCCCAGCGAAATAAATTAATTTAGTACACAAAGGTATTTCGGATTATGGAATCATGTAGTTATTTAAAGGGAAATATTCGTTGTATATTAGTAAATTATTATAGCTTTACCCTGCTGATAAACACAAAAGTTGTAGAACATATATCTCCAGTTAACCATGTAATATGTGTAGTACTAATTGAACTTCCTATTATACTAATTAAAGTATATATTATTCAAAATGAATTATTGTTTCTATTGGAAAATGT
Organism: Calosoma granatense; assembly: GCA_022063505.1. Taxonomy (NCBI): domain Eukaryota; kingdom Metazoa; phylum Arthropoda; class Insecta; order Coleoptera; family Carabidae; genus Calosoma; species Calosoma granatense. The sequence continues at coordinate 3,323,823 of JAGJTL010001381.1, forward strand.
TATAAACGTACACATGCAACCAACAACACACGCGTGTTCTGCACTTTTCCAACTATAATTTACTACATGTCTATTGAAAATTACCCGTGTTTCCAATAATTGGATTCGAATTATATCGTCAATCAATACATACATAGTTAATGTAACTAATGTTAGTGTGTTACGGAGAAAGGTATGTAATTAAACTCTGACTACCTTTAAATGTTATATACATTGAGCTTTGAACCTGAACGAATAAAACATTATTTTCTCATTCTTCACGCGCAGTAAGTTATACATATTCAGCAGACATTGTTTTATAACATTTTTTCTGACATTTTATTTCATTCTTTGCGCATCTCTCGTTAGTTTTTTGTACCTGACTAGGTCAAACAATAGTCATGCTAATTACATTGTTTTACTCGCATAACATTGCAAAAAGTAATATAAAACATTAATTAATTAAAAGCCGCATTTCATATTAATTATAAGATGGGGATCTATTACGACAATAAAAGTGCCAAGACAGCGAGAGTAAAATAATAATAGAGATAATTATTAGTCTGAGTGCTAGTAGCTATGCTAAATAATTGCGCAGTGCAAATAGCTTTTTATCTTTGCATAATTATTAAAATTAATTAATGAGCTAATAAAGCGATATACTCTTATAATTAGATAGAAAAGTGAAGTATTTAATACCTGAATATCTGTTCTATTGGTTATGCTAAACATTTGAAACAAATTAAATTATTGCATGATGCAATACTTTGTCTATAAATTTTAGTATATTTAGAATTTAGACTATATTTTGTCTAGTATGTTTCTTAATGTTATGTAAAATATATTCAAATAGCTATATACTTTTCAATCTGCTTCGCTTCACATTGAATACGCTTCGTATTGTAATAAATACAAAATTCGTTGAATAAAGATACTACACAAAATACATATTTACGTTTAAAGTCTATTATGTAAAACCAGTCTACATCGCACTATCGCAATATCGAACGATGTAAACTATACCAAGGTTAAACCGAATTAATAGTTTCATATTTGTAACAATTGTATTATTGCTAGCATAAACATGTTTACAATAAATATACATATTTATGTTTGTATCGAAAATCAGAAATGCTTTATAGTTTTAATCATAAACAGAGCATTGAAATAAATGAAACATCGTTAACTATTCTCTAAAACAGAAATTATGAAAACAATTTGAAACATTCATTTAGACGGGCCTGAATTTTTATTTATTACTTTTCCGTGAAACCTGAAATCGATTTAACATATCACGCTATTATCTTATGTGGCTGGAGTAGCATCATCTTTTATTCATAATGAAGCTATTCCGCGTCATATGGCCTATTTCCACTACGATTTTATTTCATTTATATTCATCTTTACAAGATTTTCTGTCACTGATTTTAACTTTAACGTTGGATACATAATTTTGAAATATTATTATCGTGTCTGTATTTCAATTTATATTTGAGATATACCAAATAGCAAATATAATATCAGACACAGTATGTCTTTAAACAATACCGTTCAATTTCAAACAACACTTCTCAAGCAAATCAAATACTCTACCACAACAAGGTACTCAGGGATCGTTACATTGTCTACAAACTTGCCGCAAGCTGTTCTACGATTGATTTTATTACCGAGTGAAGTGAGTGAGAATGTCTGTTTTCAGGACAAAGTGGACCTGGGCGAGTTGATGGTATCCTTGTGCTATCTACCCACTGCTGGTCGACTCACTCTTACCATCATCAAGGGCAGAAACTTCAAAGCCATGGACATCACTGGCAGTTCGGGTAAGACTTGGAAATGAAACACTTACGAATTCTCTCGATTTTACTCACTCACCTTTAGATCCGATACATTCGTTATATATTTCTTACTATGTATTATACTCGTTCAAATATATTTGAAATTCTATTTTTGGTATAAAGATGTGTTATATTATTTTCGAAGGATCGTACAAATTTGTGGAAAACATACACGAAGATGTGATATATACATATCGTACTTCGGAGATAGAAAAAAATATCTACTGTATATATTTTATTTTTCGTTTTCCGTGTACTGTAATGGCTTAATTCTTTTCGAGTGTTCACAATTGGAGCACAAGGAGAAATGAGATCCTGCAGTAAAGATTAACAGAAATCAATTTCCAGATCCGTACGTCAAAGTGTATCTAGTGTGTCAAGGAAAACGAATCAAAAAGAAAAAGACGTCAGTAAAGAAATGCACGCTTAGTCCCGTTTATAATGAAGCACTTGTGTTTGATGTACCTGCTGAGAATATTGAAGACGTCAGTCTTATCATAAAGGTTGTCGACTATGATCGGTAAGTAATAAAAATCTAAACTAAAAATAAAAACTTCATGTTTGTATCTGTATCCACTAAATATCGCGATGAACATTTAACAAGAAACATGTTTTTCATTTAAAGATTTTTACTTCAGGTAGTGATATATATTTGCTCATTTTTAAAACAAATATTTCTAGAAAATTTAAATTTATTTTTAATATAATGTGCCAATCAATGTGTCAAGTTAAATTTTTAAAAATGCCGCAGTATTTTTCCAGTATATTTTTTTAAACTTTACAATTTCATAAATCAATATCCAAGTTCATCGTCCTTATGAAAGTATACTAAGCTGTGAATTTATTTCTCTCTTTTAATTAGCGTTTCTAGAAACAAATTTTCAATGCTTTCAGTGTCAATGACACGGCTGTTTTATCTCAGTTCTGTAAATGTTTAATTATGTTCCCTTTTTAATTAAAAAGGTTTCTATAAACGCCAAACGCTCATTATTTTCGAGTAAACATTGATGTTTAATTAAGTTGCTTTCGGGCTCATAAAATGTTCAAAAGATTTTTCAGTAATATAAATGTTATTCATAATTTGTACTAAATAAACGAAAAATAGTTCAAATACGTAAAATAAATTTTAAACTGAGTTCCTTTTCAAAGGTTTAGGAAATTTGATGGTGAAATGGTGATGTATGTTGTTATTTTCTGTTTCAGCATTGGTTCAAATGAGTTAATGGGTTGTACAGCTATTGGTAACAGTTTCATTGGCATTGGTCGCGATCACTGGCTGGAGATGTTGGACAATCCTCGTAAACCGGTTGCTCAGTGGTATCCGTTGCTTGAGTCTGCACCAGGACACATACCACTAACCACATCAGACACGGTACCCATCGGTCTCAGTTGTCTCAATGGCAGGCAAGTATTACTTTTATAAACATTGTATAATTACACATCGATTGTTCGAACGATCAATCTTGAAACCTTTTTACTTAACTAAAATGTATTATCTCGACCATGCAATTAACTAAAACAATAGGAAACCCTTGAGAAAACTCCTACACTTTGAACTTAACGTTTATCTATAATTGAATGTAGCTAATGCAATCAGTTTAAAATAATTTTACTAATTACTCCATTATAAAGAAAGCGTAGATTTAATTTTAAAAAAAGTATTGTATAAATTATATCTACTTTGTTTCTTATATTGCAGGTGAAGAATTCATTGAGGAAATTTGAATGGAATGAAGTTTAATATTGTCGGTCAGAATGTCAGTGAAGACGATCTGACTTGCACATTCTCAAACCTTGTTGGTGCTACTTGTAGCAGCGGAATTCGTAGTAGAAGTCCGCGTGCGGCCGGAGAAATCCGGGACAAAATTCTATATTTCAGGTTGAATTCTTGCGAATTCAACAACAAAACTTGTCAGTCAACAGCAAAACCAAATATCCAAAATCAAATAGAACAAAAATTGGCAAATACTAAGTGTTCAAAATACAAAAAAAAACATAGAATATAAGATAAATAAAATGCTATTTACTACAATGGAAACTTGAATACAATAATATGTCTGTGTGAAAACTTGCGCATAAAACATGCTCAACAAATGTGTTATTTTATTATCAATAATTGACGATCGACACTGATCGCTGTATTTTAATGAATCAATTAAGTGATAGATCGGTGTTGTTTTTAGAATAATCTACTAAAACCAAAACATACTATTACAATAAGTAAACATAACCAACAATGTTGCACAAAGCATTTATATCAGTCCCCTGCCCTCCCCCTATCACTAAGTCCCGTGTTGCATTATAATTAGAATGATATAAGGAAAGAAATCTACCGTGTTATTTTATTATACTCGATGTACTTTGTCCAATGTACATATATATATACGTACGTATCTATTACGTCACTGTTGTTGCCAATATATAAACAATAAAAATATTAATTTATCTACTGAGAATAACTGTGTGTTCTAGTATATTTACTACTCAACATCCCATATTCAAATCGTTACCTAACATACATATAAAATAGGTTCTGAATAGACTGGATTGTTGACATTTTATTCAGTCCATAGTTTTCTTTACGTCATGTATGCCTGAGAAATTAAATCATAAATTACACTAAATTAGCATAAAACCTAATAGCCCACTATTAATATAAATTTCTAAAATCAATACTAAAATTCCGTAAGGAACGCGAAACAGAAGCAACGTACTAAAACAGAATATATGTACTGTGACCATGGTAACGTAAATAAACAGCTGCCAGTCAAGTAGTTTCGTTCTGTGTACAACGTAATAAAACTTGCAAGTAATTGGGTGATTTCTGATGTGTGTAAGACCAAATTGTGATCAACAATGCCGGATTCGGAGGCTCCAGCAGAATATGTTGAACCGTCTAGTTCAAGAACATCTATTGTCGACTCCTTGCCATCAGAAACTGAATCACTAACACTTTCAGATTATGAGTATGAGATCAACGTATCACAGTCACCCGTATCCAGCTCTTCGGAATCAGAACTTATTATACCGTCATATACGTTATCACCTACTGAAGGATATGAAAGGATCAGGATACCTCTGGAACAAAATTTGAAGCAAATGTTGGTACGTATAAACTTAATCAATACCTTTTAGTTTATAACAAATATACATACCCTAAAACAGCACCCAATTTATGTGTAACAAAAAAGCCATAGCATAACAAAAATATGCAAATAAATTACTTTTAGACTTTAAATTTTTACTGCAGATTAAAATTACTGAAACTGAAGACCTTGAATCTGTGACATCATTGAGACTTCGCGTGATAGCAAGCGATTTCAGTCTGCAACGTGTACCTGCGTATCTTCCTCATCTAACAGAACTCAACTTGGATGGCAGCGCACTCATGTCACTGCGTGATCTCGGTTGCGACATGAACAAATTGAAAGTATTACGCGTTAAAAGAACTGGAATTAATTCCCTGGATGGAATTTCTAGTTTTCCACTACTCGTAGAACTGCATGCCGGATTCAATAACATCAAAAATGTTAGTCCTTGTTTCAGACTAACTCAGATTGAAGTTTTGGATTTGCAAAAGTCAGTAACAAAAACATAATTCACTGTAGCTTAGTACAATTGGAAACGTGCCTGTTTTGTTAGAATATTATTGATGTGTGTATTGTTGTAGGAATAATATAAGTGATGTTAATTCTGTGAGTTTCCTGGAACTGTGTCCAACATTGAAATATTTAACTCTAGCAGATAATCCAGTTTCACTTGTTGATAACTATCATGACATCATAAAAAACTTTATTCCAGATCTGATTTCTTTAGATGGCATTTACTATAATGAAGAAGGTAAATTGATTAATACAAAGTATAATATTTGGTAGGCATGCATATTTCTAATAATTTGTTTTATTATTTGCGAAGACAGATTAAGAGAATTGGATAACAATTCAACCAACACTACAAGCAGGTTCCCACCAATTCCAAATCGAAGTGTACTAATGGTAATAAATAATAATATCATAACACTTACAATTGCTAGTTTGGATATTGCAATAAATTATATAAATGACACAGCGTAATTAAAATTACTATAAATATTTTCTCTTAGTTTAATGATTCATGTTTGAACAGGGGGACATTAATAAACAAATAATACCGCGAAATATAAAAAGACCAAGTACAGCTGGTGCAATTGGTTGCGGTAATAAAGAAAAACAGAAATTGTTGCCAGTACGGCCATCAACAGCACGTCGTGCAACCGATTCGGACTTCTCTAGTAAGTTTTCAATTTGTTCCGCTTGTGTATATTTGTAATACATAATTATGTGTATATGATTATTTGTTTTATAGGTATAGTCGATGGATCACATTTGTCACTAAAGGATATTCGTAAAATGTTTGTTCCAAGCACATTAACATCCGGCAGACCAATGTGTGGAAATCCAGCTTTAGCTCTTCTACAGAAACGTAATAATCAAGCATGGGAGGAAGATTGAAATATTTATTTAAATTATAATTATACAGATTCTAGAATATATATTTCATTTAATTATTAACAGTAATAATTTTAACAGAAACTATATATTTATTAATAGACAAATAAAGTATTATAGAATAAATAAAACTGTAAAAAACTTATATTATTTTTTAAATATACTTTTAGTTTATTGTCTTCCATATTTCAAATCATGTAACTATCATAAATAAAAAATAATAATATGGCCACCTTATTTTGTAAATTAGATGTAGACCGTGTTATATCAGAAGATAAATATTATTAACATACATAATATGAATCATACTTCATAATATCATTAGTAAGCGATCAGAAGAAATAATTTTAATTCAACTCGAACAAATATTAGCCGCTAAGAGCACACTAATGAAATAGCATTTGAAATTTTTTTTCTCTCTCAAGCTTCTTATTTACAACGCTAGTTAGCGCAGAACGTGTTGCGGCCAGCTGACGTTTACAAATTTACAGTGAATAGGAATGACAGTTCACCTATAAACTAAAAAATGACGCCTAATTTAAAAATTTCACAGTGTTTAATCAACGTAAGTATTTTTTCTGGACATTTTTATACTAAATTTTGCATTTTCTGTATTAAAACATACAAAAATGAATAGCATATGTTGATTTGTAGAGGTTATCCTATGTCAAAGAGAAATGTTTCGGATGTTTGTACGGGATAATATACGAAAATTCACTGCTAGTTCTGGGATTTATTTCTGAAAATGGCAGTGATTTGAGTATACAGGATAGTTTTCCTGGAGAGATTGATTTGTGTGGAATTATTGGCATCGGTGAGGAAGATTATAACAGTGCACGGGCAAAAAAATTACTTCAGGTAAGTAGTAATAATTAGTATGTTATTCACTGTTTTCAGTTCTGGCAAAAGTACATATATTTGATCAAAGTACTTATATTTTTTAGGATGTAGATGTCACAGACAACCCGCTGTTCTTAAGTTGTAAGATTGGTGAAAGTTCAAAAATTGTTGCTAACTTCATAGTCCATGGCAAAACTGAACAGACTACTTATAGCATTTATTCTGAATCGGATATTTGGTCCCAGTTTGTCACTATTCGTCTGCAAACCAGACTGCCATTTATGTGCAATTTCCAAAAGGACTTTGTACATGAAGCTTCAACTACTATGCGCAAACAAGTTAGTATTCTGTTTTAATCTTATGTGATATTCTTTAATCAATATTACCGTTCGATATTGTTCTAGTTGGCTTCTGGGCAAGTGGCATTTCATTTTCCCAATACAAATGTATATCTGATGAGCAGTGATAGTGAACATGGACTTACAGGACTACCAGGCGATCCAGATGTTGAAGAACTCTATAATACTTCTAATAGTTCCAGTGAAGGATCATCTAAAAGCAAAAAGAAAAATAGAATGGATATAGTACGTATTATTTACTTTATATATGTTTCAAATTGCATAGTTCTTTTCTAGATTTAAGTAATGATTACTGCCGATAAATTCTAGGAATTATTGTGATTTAAATAGCAATACATAATTCCTAGAATTTAGGAAACATCTCTCATATTTATCTATTTTCATTTACAGGATACTTTACACACAATACTGTTTAAAAAAGCGACCAAGGATAGTTTAGATGGTAGTAAAAATCATGCACCTGTTATAGACGTTAACAAACGTGAGTTCCCTAAGCTAAGAACAGACTATAAATATAGTAATACTTGTTTTATTTCTAGGCATTTATGAATGTCTGACTATGTCTTTAAAAATCGACGCTGTCGCCATGGTACATAGAAAAACGAAAGTGCTTAATTTATACGAAATCCTTATCGAGTGTCTGTGCCGTAACTTACGTATGATAGAACAGTGTCTGCTGATACAAATGAATGATGAAAAGGATAAGAAAGATGGTGATAGTCTGTGTGTTACACTGCCAGAACCTTTCCATTTTATGCCGGACGATTGTGGACATTTCATTACCAGGTTTTATGCTAAAGGAGATTCAGAAAAACAGTTAGGTATGTGAGGTTATAGAAATATAGCTATTCACTTTATATGTAACAATAACCGAGATATTTCTGTCTAAAACTCTTTGAAATAACTACCGTATTTTTGTATTTACAGAGCCAAAAAGAAGGGCGTTACATGATAAGTTTTTACTTGTTAAAAAGTGGCCATACTTCAAACGTACTAATGCGTATGTATTTAAGGATGAAATTCCAAGCAACGGTCCGTTGATCAACCCGCACGAAAGTCTATCAGTAACAAGTAATGCAAGTAAGTTATCTGATTCCTAAATATAAATTGTATATTCGCTTATTTGAATAATTGTCAAACTAGTATATAAATATTCTGTTCATTATTCAGATGCTGAAATGTGCATAGTACGTGGCAAGTACAGTTACTATCACTATATGCAACAGAACTTCGATGATAACGGTTGGGGTTGTGCGTACCGCTCTCTGCAGACACTGTTCTCATGGTTCCGGTGGCAAGGCTATACAGAGAGAGAAGTTCCCACACATCGCCAGATACAGGAGTGTCTAGTGGACATCCAGGATAAACCACCGAACTTTATCGGCTCCAGACAATGGATAGGTTCGACAGAAGTCAGTTTCTGTTTGGAAACTATGCTGGGCGTACAGAGCAGGTATTATGTGTACTGATCAAATCAATGTTATTTAATGTGTAATGTGTCACAGTATGTAATATTTTGAGAAGAAAATTTTAATAATACTGTTTAATAAAATTGTAAGAATATTTAATAACAAATTATACATGTTCCAATGACTGAGAATAAAGATTAAACAATATACTGAATAATTACGCTTTAATATTGTTCGATTTTGTCATGAATTTCAGTTTAAAAATTTTAGAGCAAAATATCTATGTATGGATATATTTGATTGTAGAATATTACATGCAAGTTCAGGGGAAGAATTACGTGGACATGGTCCAGAACTGGCCGCTCACTTCAAGACTCAGGGTACACCGATCATGATTGGCGGTGGACAACTAGCGCACACGATTCTAGGTGTAGAATATGAGCAGACAACAGGCAACGTACGTTTCCTAGTGCTCGATCCACACTATACCGGCGGTGAAGATCTCCATACAATCAATGGAAAAGGCTGGTGTGGCTGGAAGAACCTATCGTTCTGGAATAAAACCTCTTATTACAACTTGTGTATGCCACAGTTGCCCAGAGGCATTTAAACTTCTCCATGTAACACAGTGAAACTTATGGTTTTAATCTGGCTATTTTATCAATTGTTAACATATTTTCAACAAATATTACCAGATACGATCATTTTATGGAAACTATTGATGTCCTCAGATATTAAATATGAATGTAAATAAAACACAAAAATCAATTACCTATACAAAAATGTAACGTTCTAAATTATAAAAGAAATTCTTATATTCTTTGCATATGGTACATGTTCATTCAGTCTTCTTTTTCTTTAGCGCTTCAGTTATTTTTGAAATTATACAAATCTGGTATTTGGAACTGAAAATACTAAAACCATATTGTTACTGTTATATAAGGGTTTATGGATTTTATGCATTTTTTAATTTTCTTGTAATATCTATTAAGTGTAATCTGTCGTTAATAAAAATATTTTAATTTTTTATATATTGTTTTTTTAATGTTATACATGCATTATGTCATTGTAACAAGTTGACATATAGGCAAGTATAGTTTGAGTACCACTGTGAAGTATAAAATATGTATTTGACAGCATTGTTGAAAGTACATTGAGGAATTGCAAGGTGGCAGCACTATATGTTTACCAATAACCAATCGTAGACCACTGCTTTTCAGTCAGTGACCAGACAACATGGCGTGTGGGTGTTGAGTGTGTTTCTGTGTGCTCCGTTTATTTCAAATTTTTGTTGTATGATATGGTGTTAATTCTGTGAAATTTATTACAAGCAATACCATGACACCATTACAATGTGTGGGTGCTAAAGTGTGTTTTTATTATTTTATTTAAAGTTTGAAATTCTTTGACAATAAATTGTTACTTTGTTCTCTCTTCGACTGTGAAGGTGTTTTATAATACATAATTTTACCAACATGACCAGGATGTTTTACAACCTTTGTTCACTAACTAGTATTGTTGTATTTCTATTACTTAAGGTAAGCAGCATGTTGTTTTTAAATAACTTTACTACAATAGGGTAAAAATAAACCCAGTGACGGGACCTCCACATGTGTTTCACATCCTGGATTCCACGGTTCTTGTGCTTGAAGAATTGTTTTTATTTAACAGTAGTGTCACGACTCGAGTTACCGTATTCTCTGTCCCACGCCAAACAATATATGTAATGCCTATTCATTTACGACAATTCTTCAACAATAATTCTCTGGATATGTGCAGCATTAACATTCGATAAACAGATGTTTACATTTTTGATTATCCATAACACAAGTGAATGCAGAGTTTGACTGTATGAAATCGTGCTAGAAAGATACAAGGTATGTCTGTTTGCTTGTGTTCCATATGAGCGGCGTGTGTTGTGTTAACAAAATACAAATCGCCATCCTGTACTATTCAGTGAACCACTTTCTAATTTAGCACCTGATTGGTTTCCATGATTCACATTCCGTTCGACTTGCAAACGTTCATTTATATGTGAATTTTACGACATAATAAACTGTTCTATCCAATCGTTTCGCACTTGTCCGTAATATTTGTGCGGCAATAAATGTGTTGTTCATCTTTTACAATTTACCTGTGTGTACATTCATTAAATTCTAATATGTATTACAGACTTTAAAGACATCTTGAACACTATTTATATACGTTATTATATACGGTGAATCATGTCTAATATCAATAATTATTTCCCTTGATAAAATACTAATCAATCAATCTTCTGATAGTTGTCCTATGTACAAAAATACACAATAGACTTCTGAACATATGTATGTAGATATTTGTTTACAATTTATTTTTTATATTTACAATATTAGTTTCTTATCTGCATTTGTAGATAAAGAAACATCCCATATTTAAAAACAAATATACAAAAACTAAAATATTTGTTGCTTAGTTTTAAAGCATCTGCAGAACAATGATCTTATAACACGGATGTAACATCATATGTTCTTAAAATCGGTGCCGGATGTCTAAGAGGCTCTCAAGAAGAAACAAAACCATCTGAATACTTGAACATTTCAGTAATTTGATCTATACATCCGTATCCACAGTATGTCGAATACGGATATTCATAGATTCATTTTTATACTAGTTTTTCTGCAACTGTATTTCAAAATAGAGTCTAATAAACTGAAAAATTATGTATTAAGACATTCGAATGTCCAAAGTTTTTAATAATTTGTTATAATCATTATAAATTACAAAATGTATATAGTAAAACATAGGTTATTTTTATCAATATATTTTCCAAATACATAATTATAATTTTATCAACAACTAACAATATAACATAACAAAATGTATGATAAACGTATTTTGATTATAACATACTATATCTATCTACTATAATAAATGACAAAATTGTTTTTAAAAAGGAAACATAAAAATGCAAATTTTACATAATTCTACAATTACAACTCAAAACGAGACGATTTGTCTCGCACTATGTCATATAATTTCTCATTAATTCCAGCTGTGAAATATGCAATTAAAGAAAATATTTAACATTTACAATTAAGAACTGTACAAACATAAAACGATACAAAACGATTTCGCAAGAGAAACAAAATGCAATATTGTGAACGTATGTCTGTGTTTAATGCTGCACATATTTTCACTGAAACGTCTGCTGACCGAATCAATGTTTTTAATAACTTCCGGTTCAGCAATTAGATTCCAACCGGACGAAAATAGAATCGACCAAAGCGAGGGAGGAACAGATATATCTGTATGTTTAGCAGTATCAGTAAAATGCATTCAAACAAACTTGTACATGGCACATGTATTAGTTGTCTTTCCTTTAAGAACATTCATTTTATACAAATATTATGAAAAAGTATCAAAATCTGGTATTTTAAATATTAATTCTGTCATTTTTTTTCCCACGATTTTTTTCTACTGCAATTCTGATTTACTGAGCCAATTTCCTTATTTAAATTAATGCAAAGTAACATTTTGATTATATTTATTTTTTCTCTTTACTCTGTATTTTGTTTGAACCAGAACTGTAGTGTATTCATATATGTACATATGTAGAATACATGCAGCTACTCCTCATAATTAAAACAAAACTTACACCTATATACAGACACATATATTTTGCATAGTTGGTAAACTTTGTACAAAAGTATACAGGAAGTACATTCACATGTACAATAGTTACATTCCGGATGAATTAAAATTAAATTAAAATCTGTAATTGTGTATATTGCATGTTTCATCCAATCAAAATACATTACGTCATTTACGTAACACTATAATTAATAAATTATATACGCCTATACAATAAGAAAATAATTTAAATTTTTACAACCGTTAATCAGTAACTAAAATATTACCAAATAGCATTGGCACTTATAAAACACAACTCGGTTTCTGTTGTTAATGATGCAATTAATATTTACTCCCTGGATACGGCACTGAACTGATCAAGGATTAAAAAATACTGTGGGTCATATGATAGACACTGGCAACGTGCTCAGCAAGTAAATAATACATTATCATTATGGGGGCGACTGTACTTGGTCATATGCGCATATGCATAATATGCACATGCTTGCATAAAAAATCTAGAATATATAATATGGAGATACACTTAATTTTCTTTACATTGTCAGATTGTTCTTTAATGTGTTAATTTTCCATCTTTTATATTGTATACAATAAATAACATATTGTATACAACTTTCATATCACAATACTACCATGTGGAAATCAATTAGTAAAATAGCAAATAAAAAAAAGTAAGCGGCAAAGAACAGTGCACTTTCACAACAATTTCTTTTTACAAATGGCTTGTCATATGCGATATAAATCATTACCTTGCGTGCGTGTGTTTACATTATACACATATACACTAGAAATGAACATATATAGTTATAAATGTAATAATAATTTAACAATCTTTTTGTATATGACAGTATTAGCTAAAGTTTTATATAAAAAATAAATCAAATTAAATTAAAGAATATGATCAAGAAACAGGAAGACGACTAAATATTTGATTTTACACACTACATACTTGAAGTTATTTCTTTCAAGAATCTTCGGCTAAGTATTATACTTTCATGAAGTTATTTTATAATAAAATGAAATTCTCTTCCACGGAAGTAAGAAAATAGAATAGATAGCATGACGTTTTGATTATAGTAATTATTCATTTTCTAATATTTATATTTTGTATGACATTATATAAATGTACTATATTTTTTTATGTAAACTTAGTAATAAATTTATTTAGTCATAAAATAAACTCGCTATAATACTAGTTCTGCTAAATTTATGTTTTTACTAACATGCGTGTGATTGGTTACTGACTACTTTTAAATTTATTCAATAACAATTTACAAAACATATGAATAACATCTTGAATATGAATAAAACTAGAAATTTTCTACAGCTAAATTGTGTATATATAGTTGTCACTGTTAGAAATCGTATTAAATTATAATCTTGAACAAGTTTCATTCAAGGAACTATTTTCAATTAGTAATAATTAATGACATTACATTTGCTGCAGTCAACAAAATACTACGTAATAAATAATCGTAAGATATTAAATGTATATGACACATAAGTCCTTTCTCTTAATGTTTATCGAAAAGTATAATTTAATAATAAGATTGCATCTGTAAATTAGAAAACTGGTGAAATGTATTTCTTTGTAGTAATGTTTAATTAACTTTGAACATGAAATCCGGAAGAAATTGTACTGAAATATCTCTCTGCCTATTTTGAGAATTAAATATACATTGTTTATTGCACATTGTGGTTGCTATAACAAAAGAGTATGAAATTTCACAGGTGCCGACCTAGTTAGATCAGTTAACTTGTTCAATAAGTCATACATGATTTCTGCGCCACTTGTATGCGGTATGGATTTTCGTTTCATCCGCTGCTCATTTGAACTTAGTGACCTGGTGCACGGTGATCCGTTGCAAAATACAACCGTTTGTTTCTGTATAGAACATACAAGTGCACTAAGGACTAAAATTGCAACCGGCGGTGCAGGTGTATCCTGTAATGAAAATACTAAACTTTGTTCCTGTTTAAAACATGAAATAGCACTACAGCCTAAACCCTTCAGTAATAGTAGTTTAAAACTGCTAATGGATGTTTCCTCCTAAGGTAAAATCGTCGAAATAAATAATGACGAATTCATAAAAAAGACAATAACAAATGTAATTATAATATCAGAAACAGGTAGTTCGAATACAATTTCCTTGTTTTAGAAATATTATGTTGTTTACAACACATGTGAATTCAAATAATCCAACGTCCTTGCATGTGTGTTACTTGTTCGTACCCGTGAAAAAAAAGATAAAATACAGAATTTTCAGTCCAGTGCGTGCATTTATAAACATTTTCTGTCATTCATATGCAAACATATACCTAATTATATATATATATTTACATGTAGATCATTCTGTACACTGTATACCTCAAGTACCTTTCTTATCCTTCCCGGAGACTCACACTATAAAAGTTACATAACAATTTATTTTATACTTTATTTGTGTGGGTTAGTACACGCGCTCAGTGTATTCAGTGGGCGAGAAAATGTAAAATGATTTCGCAGAAATATTCCGCACAATTTCAGCTCGTCGACCTCTAGTGCAGAGTCATCCCGTTACATATGACACGCAATAAGGAATAGTCTACGTCTAGGAGGATTTTCAATTTAGATTTAGACTGTTGATGGAATCTAAAGCATTTGTCTGCCTTTGAAAAATAGAAACCGCATTGTACGGCTCTTACGGACAGTTGTCCAGATAAAATGAAAAATAGTGGGATGCAGCATTCTTAAATGAATTCCATGATAGAAGTATTATTTTTCTACAAATTTCTATTTTGAATGAAATTTAATCGTAAATATTCACCTACATTCTGTGATTTAATTATTATATTTTCTTATTAGTCGTACTTTATTCCATTTCGTGCTAATCATAGATAAATATCTACGTAAATTAGAAAATTCATTACGTGTTAAATGTGGTTATAAACATATAGTAATGCATAGTAATTTGTAATAATTATGAATTGTTTACGCAAATTTAAATCATATAAGTTGTGACGCATTTGTTCATCTAACCACAAATAACTCTTCTGTTTCAGTTTGTTCCATGAATCAGTTATATCTTTTCAAACATATAGATGTGTTTATGTTCATTAATTTCAATTTTGACTTCTCACAATACTAACATTTCCATAGAATTGACTCACTCACTCATTATGTAGTCAACGTTAAGTAAAATAACCCCACTTATGATTCATACTATGCAGAAAATACCTATTAATTTAATTACCTTTGCGTTATACCTTCAGCTTATGAAAATGAGCAAACTTTACATATCACTGTATTCATTAGGTTCGTTAATCAGCAATTAGTAAGACGTAATTACGTATTACCTATTCCTCACGTCAGAAGAAGGTTCATATTCAAGGTGGATTTCCGTAATTTCTAAAAGAAATATTTGTCTTCTCAATGAGAACAGTTCTATATACACAATAAGTAATTTTCGCCCTGAAAATAAATTAGTAATAGTAGTAGTTTTCTAGTGAAAATTACTGGACTAATTAGCAGTTACTGTAACGTCACTATAGTAATAAGATAATGTGATCCTCAAACTGTAATTCAGTGTGAATATAAGTAAATTTACTAATTAACATACGTTTGTAAATATAACTGACTAATTCTAACTAAAAATTTGCGAATATAATTTGTTAGTATCAATACACAATTCTCTTTTATACTCGTAATTGTAATTTCTGGAACAACGTGTTTCATTTTAAGGCAAAATTTATAAAATTTTATATTGATTATGAAAGCGAAAAACAAATTATTTATATTGAAATATTCCTTCAGAAACACGGATGCAAATACCTTTGTGAATAACTGTATCCGCCTTGTTTTTCTCTGTAAAAAAATATGTTAATTATTTGTATTTTAATTTCATGTATAAATTAAACGATACATATTTATAATTCCGTAACTCCTTCGAATATATATTTTTACTTCTGAACTAAGAATATTTATATCTATTATTAGCTCATCCTATTTTGAATTGTTGTGATATTTCGGCCCGTGTTAGCTAATGTTTATCATGCTAAGATCATTATTTGAATATTGCTTTTTTTATATTATGAAAGAAAATAGTAAATATAACAGTTAAATAATGTCTTTTTCATTGCAGCAATAATTTTTTGAGTTCTGTACATTGAAATTTGTTAAGAAATTAAACTTGGAAATTTAAGTTATTTTCATGCTTATTATAAAGATATAAATTGACTAGAGAAAGTGATATTTATTTTTACATTTGAGTAATTATTTTAAGTACAAGTTAGTATAAGAAACATCATGTAACGACCATTGTTCTTTAATGATTTCTGAAAACTGCATAAAATTTTCACAACAAGCGTTAAACCAATATTTCCAAGAATTGCAAAATAATACTGAAACGCAATACTTACCTATTTGTAGAAAGAAAAAAAACATGTAATAATTAAAATGAAATTAATGTTATTTTACCATTTATAGAAACACTAATCAGTGTTAGTTAGCTTATAAATGTGTATTTTGAAACCTCGTGATTGGATATTTACTCTTATATACCCTGTATATAGTGCACAATATGTGTATTAACTTATATAACAAAACATAATAAATATATAATAAATAGGGCCATGATAAAATATACAGAAATGACATTTATTTATTTATTGTTAGTTGGTGTTCAAGTGAATATAATTGTTATTTTTTGCTTTTGATACAGAAAACTACAAGAATGTTGCAATCTGTCGGTGCTTCCTTGAACTAAAAGAAACTTTGCTCTATGCTAAGTACCCTGTGCATATATACAGACACTTCCGCTGTATTGTTTTTCTTTGAGAAAGAGTCTGAGTTGGCCGTGACCAAATTTCCACAATTAAATTAAAATGTTAACACACATGTAAATGAATTTACCTACTACCATTTAATACCTTAATATAATAGTTAAAATCGACGTTTGTGATTTTGAATTTCCAGTATAGATATTGAAATCAGTTAAACTAATTAAAATATTTAAATAAACTCTATTTTCGTTTAATATTCATCGTGAATTACTTCATTTTAGTTAGACAAGTAGTAGAGTGTTACAAGTAGGTATATTATAAATAGAATTTGAAATATACCAGATTTTTTACTACTGTTGCAAGCTAGGTAAAGGCATGCCATATAGCTCATCAGTGAATATTTTTCTGTTTGACGTTTAAGTGGCTGTGGCACTCGAAGCCTTGCCAGACAGCATGTTATCTATCAAGTGGCCCACTTTCGATTTGCGCACTTGGAACTTTCATTACGCACTTTCGATAAAGCACTCATCCGTAATTGCTGTAATAATACGTTTTTAAACATGCACGTGCCTGTACCATCCATATCTATACAATATTCCACCTTGCCTGCTATAAACATTATTTGTTCAATATTGTTTACATAGTTCTAGTTTTATGTTCAGTGCATAAATCATTTTTATACAGTTTCTTCTTCCTCATTACATAGTTGTCCTACATGTACAATATTCAAGAAACTCGTTAAAACATGTTTATAGTATTTATAATAAAATAAAGTTCAATAAAAACAGACTGTAGAGAAACTCTAAAATTTACAGCTTGAACTAAATACATCGATGAATTTCGGCATGTAAAAAAAATTATTTAAACAATTGATACTGTAATGGATCCATTATCAAGCTATAAAACATAAACATAACAATTTACTGCAACTATTA
>JAGJTL010001381.1:3350217-3362381 GCA_022063505.1 Calosoma granatense
ATTTGACACTATTATAACAATAAAGTAAAAACAATATGTAACCCTAGATAAATTGATTTACACGATAAGATAACACATGTTATATTTCCTGATATTTTGTAGATAAAATAGAACATATATAAAACAGACACCCATTATACACGGCTGTAATGCGGGTTGCCAACTTCAGTACTTCTCGATTTATTAAACTGAAAAGAATCAAAGTTTTTTTGCATTATCAATTTCTATTATTATCCCACGCATTATAAATTAATTTATTCATATATTTTTCAAATTATCTATATTCATGCTAACTATCTTACTGCACATGTACACTTATATCATTTTCCGAATTAATAGACTGTATCCAATCAGTAACGAACAAAAATTTAAATATTAAATTATATACCGGATTTATTTAAATACAAACTACTAACCTCATATGAGCTGTAAAAATATTTGCATTAAAAAATAGGTAGTTTTGTTTGAATGAGCTTTTCCAGGAAATATATCATTTCCTGTAGAAAAGTGATAATAGCTTTATAATAATATCACGTGCACATATATCATATTTCTTCTACATCACGTTTTATTCTGCTTTTCATTATATAATTATATTTTTAATCTCACGTTGTATTGTAGGTAAACGCAATAATGTATTATTAGTATATAAGTACATGCAATTATCACTTCGCTACTTGCGTGTCTCTAATTGTTCAAAAAATTAATACTCATAAAATAAATTTTTATATTTCATATATACAACATAATATTAGTAGGTATTTATTCAATAAATGAATATATTTCAGTTGTTTTTCTGCTTTGTAGTAAAATAAAGTTTATAAAACACTTATGGAAAAATATTTTAGGCAAGAAATAATGGTCTTAAGATTTAGTTTTGAATTTTGAGATTTATGGCTGGGAACTGGCATCTGTCCTTTCCCTTTCACGACACACTTAAAGATTGTTTACTAAGATTAGTAACTTATAAAGACGTTGAAGAGAAGTGACACGTTATTCCATTAAAAGATTTGCCAGACTTTTATAAAGGAAATTCTATTTGTCTGGAGGCAGTTTCTAAGTCGTTTTCAGAATTGGTGGTACACATAAGTAGGAATTTGTGACACATGTGAATATTATTTGCTTGTTGATTTTTACATAAGAAATAATCTAAAATTTATTTGTATAATTGAATTACAGACATGTCAGTGTGCGGAACTGGTCATTCAAATACCCGGTAACTTAGGTCAAGAAGGATCCACATACCGATTAGACTATTCACCACCACATGGTTATCCAGCTCCTAACACTACCATAGCTGCACAAGACATACGCGATGTCATACAATTCTCCCAAGCGCTACCTGGTACCAAGTATGAATTCTGGTTGTATTACTCGAATTCCACACTCAACAACTGGCTAACATGGACAGCCAGTATTACTACAGGTATGCATAACAACGACAACTATCAAATAATGTTTACTAATCACTAAATATGTGTTGCGCATATGTTATTCTTTAAACTGTAGATATTTCATTTGATTATTTGAAATATTTATACAGCACCTGATCCACCATCTAATCTGTCGGCCATCGCACGTGGTGGTAAATCCGCACTGATATCATGGAGTCCGCCATTGCAGGGCCGCTACTCCACATACAGATTGAAAGTAGTGTCATTATCGGAGGCTGGTACCAAACCACAGACCATTACTATAGACGATGACACTTACCAGTACAATTTACGAGACCTGAAACCAGGCGCCAGCTATCAAGTACAAGCGTATACGGTGTTTGACTCCAAGGAAAGTGTAGCATACACTTCTCGCAACTTCACTACAAGTCAGTATATTTCAGTAATTCTCTTCATTCAGGCACTAAGCGCAGAGAACATTATTTTTATTAGAATTAATATCTAAACACATTGAATAAAACATATCATATATTTTGTTGTCTAAGTTTCTAGTAACACATAATCATATGACTTTTAGAAAAGATATTTGGAATATGAAACTAATATACAATGATTCTTTACAGAACCAAATACACCAGGCAAATTCATCGTTTGGTTCCGTAACGAAACAACCCTGTTAGTTCTGTGGCAACCACCATATCCAGCCGGCATATTTACCCACTACAAAGTGAGCATCGACCCGCCGGATGCTAATGAGAGTACTCTGTACGTAGAGAAAGAGGGTGAACCACCAGGTCCGGCTCAGGCAGCTTTCAAGGGCCTGGTTCCCGGTCGTGCATATAATATATCTGTACAAACTATGTCCGAGGATGAAATCTCAGCACCCACAACGGCCCAGTACCGCACCGTACCTCTACGTCCATTCAATGTCACCTTCGATCGTTCAACAATTACTTCTAGATCATTCCGCGTTCACTGGGAGCCGCCGAGTGGCTTTAGTGAATTCGACAAGTACCAAGTATCTCTAGGTGCTGTAAGGAAAGCTGCGCCGGTAACGCGAGAAAGGGATGAACCTAGTTGGTGGGAATTCAAGGATAATATGGAACCGGGCCGAACGTATCAAGTAATAGTTAAAGCAGTTTCCGGTAAAGTAGCATCATGGCCTACTACTGGAGAAGTGACGTTGCAACCACTGCCTGTACAGGTAATTTATCTCTTTATACATACTTTACAACATGTAGTTATACTCTGAATAACAATATCTATTTTCTTATACTAACTGTCAATTAGCAAAAAAACTTGTTACTGTCCTCAATCAGTTTCTATTTTCTAAATTATAAAATAATGCAAAGTAAATACATAATGATATATGTAGAAGAGAATACGAAACATGAGGTCACTATTTTATAGGACCTAGTAGCAGTTATCGATGACAATACTGGTTTCTTTAAAATATCATGGCACGCACATAACGAAAGTTACCAAGAAGGTTACCTGGTATCCTATCACGAAGTTGAAAGTTCTGCCGGTGACAGCAGCACCGTCACAACGGACAAAACCAGTCTACAACTGGAAACATTACTGCCCGGGAGAAATTACTCGATATCCGTCCAAGCTGTGTCCAGTAAGATGGAATCCAATGAGACATCCATCAACGTTGTTACACTACCGAGTGCACCGATTATAGAAGATCTGAAACCGCTTGTTGAAGGACTAAACATCAGTTGGAAATCCGATGTAAACTCTAGACAAGATAGATACGAAGTACAGATTGTCCGGAATGATACGGATGAACCAAAGACTGAGACGGTTTTTGGGTTTAATATTGTTTTAAGAGACCTCTATCCCGGTGCGGGGTATATGGTGAAAGTATTCGCTATTAGTCATGGTTTAAGAAGTGAACCACATGAATATTTCCAACCAGTATGTAAGTAAAGACAAATATCTTCACTGTTCAGTTGCTACCTAAACTTAAGCAACTTTTTAATAAAGTTATTCTGCGCGGCAGAGGTTGTTAATATTTATTTTCAATAGTTCCACGTCCACCAAGGAACATGACCATCGAGAAAACTACAACGAATTCTGTGATCGTCCAGTGGCAGGGACCTACTGGGTCTCTAGTATCGGAATATGCTATACGTTACCGGACAGAGTCAGAAAGACAATGGGTACGATTACCGGCTGTACGTAACACAGAAGCCGAGGTTGCTGATATGACACCAGGAGAACGATACACTATACAAGTGAACACAGTCAGTTACGGACTGGAGAGCAATGAGCCGCAGCAACTTAACCATACCGTCCGTAAGTTAAATTTAATATTACCACAGCCAAATTAAATAACTTACGGTATATATGACGTTTTTTGGTTACAGCTCCAAATCCTGTATCTAATATCGCACCGCTAGTAGACTCAAATAACGTAACGCTAGAATGGCCGCGACCTGAGGGACGTGTTGAAATTTATGTAGTACGATGGTGGCCAGCACAACATCCAGACCGTGCATTGCATAAGAACGTCAGTCAAAACCACAACGGCACGGGACCTGTCAGGTTACTTATCGGTGAACTAATGCCTGGTGTGGACTATGTGTTCGATATTAGAGCCATCTCGTATGATCTGCGCAGTGACAGAACGCAATTGCATACCAGAACCAGTGAGTAACATTATTTAAATATTCATGTAAAAGTTAATGTTATAACCTAACCTAGATTAGATTATCACTGACAGTTGCATTAATAACTTTGTTATTATATTTACAGTGCCTCTGATTCAGTCTGAAGTAGTAGTTGTCAACAATCAACAGTCCACGGATTCCATCAGTCTTCGCTACACACCAACACCTCAAGCTTCCTCACGTTTCGACCTGTACCGATTCTCACTGTCAGACCCGAGCATACCCGATCAGGAAAAGATGGCGAACGATTCGGACAGGCTCGTGACATTTCGTGGCTTAATACCCGGTCGACTGTACAACATTACCGTATGGACGGTATCACAGGGTGTTGCCAGTCAACCATTACAGCGACAAGATCGGTTATATCCAGAACCGATTACCGGTATCAATGCCACCTATATTTCAGACACTGAAGTAACATTGACCTGGGCATCACCTCGTGGTGAATATAATGCGTTTGAAGTGCAATATCTTACGTCAGAAAATGTTCTTGTACAGAACTTAACCTTACATAATTCTGTCACTATTGCTGAATTGAAACCACATAGGTAAGTTTCAGTATTATTTAATTCGTAAGAACAATATAATACGTATCTGAAAATTATTTAATGTTGTTTTAACGTGCTATATATTTGATTATCGTTTAGGAATTATACATTCACCGTCGTAGTCCGCTCTGGAACTGAGTCCAGTGTATTACGCCGATCACTTCCAGTATCCGCCATCTTCCAAACTAAAGAATCCATTCCAGGCAAAGTGGAAAAATTCCAGCCCGTGGATATTCAACCTAGTGAGATTGTGTTTGAATGGTCACTGCCAAGCACTGAGCAGAATGGTGTTATTCGCAAATTTACCATCACGCATGCATTAGAAGGCTCCACAGATGATCAGATGCAAGACTTTAAACCCAGCGAGTTCCGTGGCATTATAAAACAACTGATACCAGGACGAGTGTATGTGTTTAGAATTCAAGCAGAAACTCAAGTAGGCTATGGGCCTGAAACTACATGGAAACAACGGATGCCGATACTAGCGCCACCAAAACCTAGTGTACAAGTTGTACCGACTGAAGTGTGCAAGAGTTCTACTACTATACAGATACGGTTCAGGAAGAATTACTTTTCGGAACAAAACGGACCAGTAAGTAGTTATTATATGTGGCTTAAATAATATTAATGTTGCTAAACTTGATACGAGATATGTGTTGAATCTAGCTCTAAAACTAATATTAAAAACATTATATTATGTAATGCAAATTTTGTATTACAGATAATCTCTTACACAATCATAGTAGCCGAAGATGATTCTAAAAACGCTTCTGGTTTAGAGATGCCTTCATGGCGTGATGTACAAGCGTATTCTATATGGCCACCGTACCAAATTATGGATCCATACTATCCATTCCAGAATAGTTCAGTGGAAGACTTTACCGTGGGCGCAGAATCTTGTGACAGCAGACACACGGGTTACTGTAACGGACCGTTGAAGTCTGGGTCTATATATAAGGTTAAAGTGCGAGCATTCACTGCTCCGGACAAGTTTACGGACACAAGTTACAGTTTTCCTATGCAAACAGGTATGTACTAGTTGTATAAATGAACTGTATGCTTAAGTAGTTAAAGCTACTTACAAAGTATACTGCGTTACATACAAAAACTTGCTTTTGAAAGTACTGAATGTAAATTCAACTTACTCTTAAGGTATTCTTCAAATGTACAACTAAATTATCTTCCCATTCTTCTATTGTTTTACTCGAATCTGATTATTAAATAATTTTATATACGAATGTATATATTAAATTATCTTGAAATCAGTTTTTTAATGTCTCTTTCACAATAGTATATTTTAGTTACAGTAATATTTATTTTAATAAATTCTAATTTAATTACGTATCATAATTAAATTATACACATAGAAATAGTCAACGTAAATCAATATTCCTAGTAAGATAATAACACATATGAGTAAACAATAAACATATGTGAAAAGTTTTCACAATTCGCTTATCAACACCTCCGCATGTAATAATGAATATTTGTACAAAATCCGATAAGCAACAGGTTGATAACGGTTAGGTATTTGTTGTTAAAACATTGATAACGAATACGCTGGTGATGAAACGTCATATATATATTTCAGAGGTTAAATGAACCGTTTTACAAAAAATCATTACATTTACGACAATACATTTCTAGTTTTATTATTTATTTTGCTTGGTTGCACTTGTTATTAATAACTTGTTCTATTTTCATGCTGTCACACACAGGATTACTGACAGCTGGTAAGTACAAAATTATTAGTGTCATAGAATGAATCAATCATTTACTCGAAACTAACTTTTATTTCAATCGTGTTTTCAGCGGACATAATACAATCTTCCATTGAAACATTATAATCATACTTTTATTTTTCATTTGATATTACAATAGTTTAATGTACAATATTGAAGTAGTTTTTATATTGTCTATTCCTAAAAGAATAAACTTGATTGACAGTTGATTTAAATATCATTGTTTTAAATCTTGAATAAATATTGTTGTTTTAAAACTTTAATATTGTTGTTTTTGAACAAAACAAAAATAAAATTCTTCAATATGCTGATATGACCCAAAATACTTTGTGTACATAGAAAACATTTAGAAAAGAATTATGTGATTTCACATTTTCATGTCTACTTACAGATCAGGACAATACACCGCTCATTGTCGGTATCACAATACCACTGTCTCTCATCGCAATCCTATTCGTGCTAATCATCCTGATCCGTCGTCGAAGGATGGCCGGTCGCAAAGCAACAGAAACCCGACCCAACGACAATATGTCCTTACCGGACTCTGTGATTGAAACTAGTCGACCAATCAGAATCGAGAACTTCGCTAATCACTATAGAATCATGTCCGCCGACTCGGACTTCCGGTTCAGCGAAGAATTCGAGGAACTAAAGCATGTTGGAAGAGAACAACCCTGTACATTCGCCGATCTACCTTGCAACAGACCCAAGAACCGATTCACAAATATATTACCGTATGATCATTCACGGTTCAAGTTACAGCCTGTTGATGATGAGGAAGGATCAGATTATATTAACGCTAACTATGTACCTGTAAGTATACGGGAGCAGATGTAAGTGAATGTGTGTGTGCATGGTGTCATTATGTTATGTACAGGGACATGGCTCACCAAGAGAGTTCATCGTGACGCAGGGACCACTGCACTCAACTAGAGATGATTTCTGGCGCATGTGCTGGGAGTCAAATTCACGTGCCATCGTTATGTTAACACGGTGCATTGAGAAAGGCCGTGAGAAGTGCGACCACTACTGGCCATACGATACAATGCCCGTATATTACGGGGACATTTCCGTGCAAATACTCAACGACAGCCATTATCCTGACTGGAGCGTCACGGAGTTTATGGTTTGTCGAGTAAGTACAAGTATTTCATTCATTCATACCAGGTTCAAAAATAGTATTTCTTTAGCAAATGACTTGCTTATTGTACATGTATGGTGGTTATAATTTGTATTTATGTAATACAGGGTGAGACGCAAAGAGTCATGCGTCATTTCCACTTTACAACGTGGCCAGATTTTGGTGTACCTAATCCGCCGCACACACTAGTACGATTCGTCAGAGCATTCAGAGAAAGAATAGGGCCCGACCAGAGGCCTATCGTTGTACATTGCAGGTTAGTTAAAATGATTTTATTTGCTACATTTCAATGTATTAATTATCAAAATCATAGTCAGAAATAATTCTCACTTATCGTGCATTTTAGTTCAATTCAAATGATAGATTAGATTACATAGTAATAAAGGACATATTGTTGCCCATTTGCTTTAGTTTTTATGTTTCATGGAATATTTAATAATTGAAGGAAGCTTGCATCATATCTTATGTGTCTCGGTATAATGTGTGTACAAATGTTTTATCATTATGTATTGTATCTATACAGTGCCGGTGTTGGTAGATCTGGTACATTTATCTGCTTGGATCGTATACTACAACAGATCCTGGTAGCCGATTACGTAGACATATTCGGTATAGTATACGCAATGCGGAAGGAACGTGTATGGATGGTACAAACAGAACAACAGTACATCTGCATACACCAGTGTCTACTCACCGTGCTCGAAGGCAAAGAAATAACCGGCCCCCCGCGGGAGATACACGATAACCAGGGTTTCGAAGGTCAGTGAAACAACATTTCAACTATCTAATTGCACAATTATTATTGCTATCTGTTACTCGAATATGCGATACGGCTATCTCTATTCACACACACACACACGCGCGGTATACTCTGTGGTCTTCAACGCACAGCTTTGCTTTACTCAGAAATCTCCTACACGCATGCGCAACAAATCTAAAGAACGCGCATGCGTATAGGACACATGACTGGTGACGGTGGGTACAGGATATATTATGTTATTGAACTATTCAAGTTGAACTAGAAGTAGCTAAATGTGTTATATTTATTTAATAATAAAACAACTTTTATAGTTCAGTAACACACTTTTCTAAAGTAATTTTGGTGAATTGGGAAGATGGTTTAACATGTTCTATAAATAACACCGACACCATGTTTGTAAATTATATTTCACGTGGCTTTGTAAATGATTGTAAATATTCACACATACGATACCCAATTACGATTGTACAGAACGGGGAACGTATTATTCGTTGAGACCGTTGTGAAGTTAGATCCGTGACACCGGTGTATCCAGACCACTATCATATCAGTGAGTTGTGGTTATGTTACTTTTACAGCTATACTTAGAGCAGTGCAGCACGTCACGAATCAGCTCACTAGATCTTTAGCGAACGTAAAACAGTCCCTACTGTCTGTTGGCAGCGAAAGACAACCGAACAACTTTTTCCTTACATCTGGAAACGAATTCACACCTTGCCTGAGGCCGGCAGTAAAAGATAAACAAAAGGTCGAACCGTGAAGTTTACCAGCCAACATATGCCCAACTACTCATACTAATTTTATTTGAAACAAAAATGTCATATATATATTTTGTATGCGTATACACAGACACACACACACGTAGAATACTTTTGTATACAACCTTTAATAATTAATATGCTAATGTATCGATGCATTTCACTTGGAACAGGTTCTAGATATCTAGATCAGATCATTTACTAATAGTTGCTACAGTCAGATCTATCAATGAAATATGTATTGGCACATATTTAGTTCTGTATGATTTTGACCAACAGGTTCTCTGTAGTCGGGAATTCTTATTAAATTAACTGGTTTTATTGAAACCTAGCGTAATATTTGACACTTTTATTATAGATACATGTATGATATATGTTTTATCCATGTAGCAAGTCAAAATTCGTGACACAAATCAACATATTATCCCCTAGTATACTTCAATACTTTCATATATCTTGTCATGCATTGCAATTATTCCTTTCAATCTACCTTACCTTCTATTTACAGCTTATTTTTATACATTATTATAATTACTATAAATAATGTGCCAAAAACAGAACAGTAAAAATATCAGAAAAAGAGATGCCAAATGTTTTATACCAACATATATTTGACTAATTTTTTCCCACTTTAAACTATTTTAATTGAAAGATAGTAAGAAATATTATATTAATATTTTGATTCTAACCTAAAACCTATACTCTTTTACAACAAATAAGTAAGTACCAGAATGACTGATTTATTCGAGAACCTGGTCTTAGTGGAATGTGAACCCCTTTTCTAGTACGCTACCATAATCGATGTCATGTATCACTTAATGCGTAGATGTTTATCATATCATGTATTGTGATATTACTTGTTAACTGTACTGTAAGCACATTGTATAATGTTCCTTCGGACGTTACCCCTCCGCCCCACCCGCCTCCCTAACCTATATATATTTACTATGTACTATCTTGTTACTTGTTTGTTATACACCTATTTGTAGCTGTATTCATACACATATGTTCCCGTTAAACTATCTTAACTTTATCGTCAATAACTATGTTACGTTCATTTATTATTAACTGATTGTTTTTACTATACGTTTTTCTGCCTTATATATAGCACAAAACTTTTTACCCCAAAAGAAGTTTTTTTAATATTTGAAATTATGCTTTAAATGTAGTTATAATTAATGTATGAATATCAGTAATTCTTTATATTTTAAAATAAAATAATTGTATTATTTTTTTACAAAATGAAAAATTAAAAACTACATCAATGTATACATTTGAAAACAATTGATAACATTCACTGCGATTCAAATTCAATAATTTTTATTTTACTCTATTAATTATTTTCGCTAAAATGTTACTTTTGCAATTGTCATAATATTAACCATTCATATACATATTATAAGAACGTGTTACTCGGACCAGTAAATCAATTCATTTTTCATGTAAAATATTCAAAATTTCATTAAATGTGACCAATTAAAAATATATCGAAAATTTACAAACTGACCAAAAACAATAATCTCATAAATGGACAATATTTTTTCTGCTATTGAAGTATGACATTCCTCAATCAAATTTGATGCGTTTTTATCTGTTACGAATATTTGAATAATTCTAAATTATTGTATACATTATTTCAATATTGTATGCAGGTATTCCTCAATTCATGCGGTACTTATAGTAATAGATGTTCTTCAATGTGAATTTATTATTACAATGTATTAGCGTCATTAAATATGCAGTAGTCGTGTTAATCGAGGACTATCTGTGTATATATGTGTCTCGTATATAGACCATAGTTTAGAAGCAATTATACCGAATTATCAGTTGTCAATATGTTGTTACTGTGCACAACACATACTAATAGTTCTGTTACTTTCTGCTCCTGAATCACTTAATGGAAGCTTTCTGAATAAACAAGTAAATAAAGTATATACATATTACTCCACAACTGCTGGCACTGGTGTATTTTGTAGTAGCATTAGTAGTAATTGGTTGTTGTTGTTGTTGTTAACCTGTTATTGGACGGTGTAAGACGGGCTTCTCTCTCACACTCTCTCTGGATGCTGCTGACGATGATGTAGGTGTATCGAGAAGGCTTCTCGAAGGGTGGTGTATGTATAAATGCTTGTATGATTTAGGCAAGAGCGCTGTGTGTGATGGTACAGTCGACCTGTCGAACGTACAACAATGGAAAATACACAGATGAGCTATGGTTCTATCTCTGTCTATAAATATATCCTACACAGGGTAATATATACATACATAATGCTTTCTTCTTTCTATTATTCTGTAGACTAAACTAACCTACTGACATACGAGTATGGATGCCTTGTATATGCTGTAATTCTGGTACTTTGCATATACAGTAATTATTTTTCTATCTGGTTATAGGATAACTGGTGTGATTGTATATTTCAGGAGTTATTAAGGTGGTTGTAGAGTATTATACATTCTGAAAAATACTAAAAACTTACTACTTATTCAATACACTTCTGCATTTACAGTAATATCTACATATACATATTAAATTCGTTCCATAAAATTAATATATTTACTACACTACTTTAATAATTTATTTAATAATTCTTAAATAATTTGAATCAATATGAAATACTTAAATGTTAACATTTTTAATATAACAGTCCCAATATAAGGAATTATATTTCATTTACTTTATTAACAATATTTCAATTATGTTTGTACTTATTGATATTGTAAATATTACATATACATCTCTTCTGAATAACTAATCTTTAACCTATTGAATATACATTCAGATTGTTGATACTTCATGCCATGTATGTATTGATGTATTTGTTTGTTATTTTGTAGATGATGAGGGGATAGCAGAGTCCGGTATGTGATAACGAGTAGCAACTTGTCGTCAGTTTAAACAATATATATATATATATACAAGTATATAGGTATATAGTGCGACCAGCGCTCACTCTTGTGTGTATGTAGGCAGTAATGTTTTTATATATATACAATGATTTTATAAAGTAGAATTTTATATTTGTTACTTACTAATATTTAGTTATACTGTTACATAAGCTTCTTATCTCAGTATTTTATACATTTATACGATTGGATATGTCAGTATTTGTTTCTTGAAATTTTAAATTAGCCGGTATCCACAA
>JAGJTL010001381.1:3364603-3374813 GCA_022063505.1 Calosoma granatense
CTGAATGCTAAAATAAATATAAATGTATAATAAACAGAGCTTGTATAAAAATGCTCTAAAAATTAATGAATGTATTTATAAAAATACTAATATTATTAATTGAATCATATACAAATAATCTACCCCCCAGAAAAATTTCGTTGTGCACACCTATGTTCAGTGAAACTTTTGAAATAAGTAGTTGATAGCGGTACTACAGTGCTATCTTCACACGCATATAATTATTGACAGTAAACATTGACAGTTGTGAATTTAAAGATTAAATACAAATTTATAAATGAATTTTTTAATGATGTAATATCAATTGAAAGAAGTGCAGTATAGTACCTTAATTTGCACTCTTTCGTATGTCAGAAACTTTCTAAAAATATTCAAGATGTTTACCTTGACATATATATCGATGTGCGATAATACAAGGTTATTTTTTAAAAGAACTAAGTCACTTCTAAATAAAAAACAACGAATTTTAACAACAAACTCTCGAGGACGAGGTAAGTGTAGGCCAAGAACACAAGTGACAAATACTGTACAATTCATCAGTTAAACAGTTATCACTGGTGCGGTTATCTATAACATTGCATACGATAAGATTATCAATATAGTAAAACTGTAATAAAAAATGAATGTATTTCTTTACGTATTAGTTCACTATACGGTAGACCAATAAAGTGCATCATACAGACATGACACAACATATACAGTTAAGCCATTATAAACAGAGGTTCAATTGGGACTGTGGAGTATCTTGTACTCTTATGGTTTTGCCTCCATCAAAAAGAAATCATCTCGTGAACAACTTTGCCACAGTTTGTCGCGAGGAGGGCTTTAATCGCAGGTACGGTAATGAATGATATTATGATACAGAACTACATTGAATTGTGTTTGTTTTTTGCTTTTAGCACGTGGACCATTGATTTGTGTTACCTGTTGCACAGATACGGAGTTAGGCATGAATATTTCACAATCACATTAGGCGTACATCCCGGATATTATGGACATTCATTCTACGACAAAATCATTAAGAAAGTAAGAAACATTCATTGTTTTGTGTCATAGATATTTAAAAGTACTTAACAATGTAGATGTTTATCGCACGTGTTCCCCGTAATCTAATATATGTCAAACAAATTGATTAATTGTATCTATTCTTTTAATTGAACAATCTAAATATGTTTTATTTAAAAACTGATTTATCACTGAAAGTTATATTTATCAGATTTTTAAATATTGTATTAAATTATAAAATAATATAATACATATTGGCAAATATTTAATGCTAATTTAGTGTTGAACACATGTTTTGAAGGATGAAGAGAGAATAAATAGGAGATTCAGTTGTGCACGGTCCGTTGGACTGAAAGTATCGTGCGCCTCTGTTCCCGTACAACGAATTATCGAGCACTTAGACACGGGTGGACCTATCATACTGCTGACTAACTCGCGACAATTACGGTGCGACACGTGCAAGATCAACAAACTTTCAGCAGAACTGAGACAATGTTTACCGTGGCCACCATCGTACCAGGGCCATTATGTAGTATTGTGCGGATACGATGCGGAATTTCAACGTGTGTTCTACAGGAATCCATCAATGAATGATCGTAAGTTAAACCAGTCTTATTTGAACTAATATTTATTCAAAATTATACTACTAATTTTTTAAATGTTACTTTGCTTGATTGTTTTAGGTAGACATACTTTGTTCTATTGATTTTTCTCTGTAATTTCTAGATGTATGCAGTATGTCCTATACGTCACTGAACGAAGCAAGACAAAGCTACGGGACCGACGAAGATATTATATTTATATATAGTGATGTTTAATTTATTTATGTCTGTATATGATGTTTCCATTTAATAATAAATTATTTATTAATGAATTATTTATATTTTTTAAATAACTTATTTGAAAAATAAAGCAGTATGTACATAGCTTCATGTCAATTGATGTTTATGTATAGTGACGTCATGTGTAAATGTCAGTTTGACAGGAAAGGCTACAATAAAATCATTTGAAATAATTTCTTCTTAATTGCATATAATCAAAGATCTTATTTATGATTTAATTCAGTGAAATATAACTAATAGATTTCAAGATGTCGGCAATGCTAACGGCGGACTGGTTCCTTTTGGGACATGACACATATTATAGGTTATAATTTTCATAAATATGTATTAATATTTTATTAAATCAAACTTATATTTGTAGAAAGTTTGAAATATACTCTATGGAATGGCAGAACGATGTGAATATGAACAATGTCATTGCCGTTGGAGCACAATTTGGTGGACCAATCGCTCTTATTCGAGACAAGAAAAAGTTTATTAAAGTTCAGAGTAGTGGAAAGCCTGTTATTGCTATATACTCTGGGTCAGGAAAGCAACTATCATCTTTAGTGGTAAGTAAAAATAAACTTGTAAATGTGTATCACGTAGAAAGTGCCTTCATAAGTGACAATTTTTACTTTTCTAGTGGAATCGAAGTCAGCTAGTTGCATTAGGTTGGTCTAAAGATGAAGAACTCCTATGCGTACAAGATGACGGGTCTGTGGTTATGTATGACATTTTCGGTGCATATAAGCACACATTCAGTGTCGGTCATGAAGTTCACGATACTAAAGTGATAGACGCCCGAGTGTTTAACAGTCCACAAGGAAGTGGCGTTGCTGTTTTAACAGCTTCATGTAAAGTATATCTAGTCAACAATGTACACGAACCAAAGAATCGTCAATTATCTGATGTTCCAAGTTAGTATAGAATATTCCAAATGTTTGCATTGTATTTAATTTGAAATATTCTACAGGATCAAACATTCAGCCTACGTGCTGGGCAGTGTTATGTGGTGATAGACGTACTGATGTGTTACTAGCTCATGATAGAGACTTATATTTGCTCAGAGAGGGTGAGCAGCAGTACATTAATGTAATACCCGCTGACGTGGGACATGACTATACGGCTGTATTAGAGATAGCTGTATCACTTAACGGCAAACATATTGTACTATTCACGGATGCTGGATACTTGTGGCTTGGCTCATCAGACTTACGAACCAAGTGTGTTACTCTCTTTTCCGTTTGTAATAAAATATTAATTTGTATAATAATTACATTGTGTTCAGATACCGTGAAGTGGAAACAGAATGTCATACACGTCCTCGCCAGCTTGTTTGGTGCGGAACAGAAGCTGTACTGGCACATTGGGATACAACAGTGTTAGTCGCGGGAAAACAATACGGTGAATGTTGCTATGCGTATGATGGTATGGTACATTTAGTGGCTGAAATAGACGGTGTACGTGTGCTGTCTGGTACACAGCATGAATTAGTACAACGTGTACCGGCTGTCGTACAGAAGATATTCCGTATCAACAGCACAGAACCGGGTAGTTTTCTTCTGGAAGCTTCCAAACAGTATCAGAAACGTAGTCACAGGGCAGACGAGTATATATCACTAGTACGAAATGATCTAGAACTGGCCGTCAGGCAGTGTATTGAAGCGGCTGCTTATGAGTTTGATCCTGATACGCAGAAAATGCTTATTCGTGCTGCACAGTTTGGTAAATGTTTCCTCACCAATGCCAACTCGGATATGTACGTGAATATGTGCAGGTTGCTGCGTGTACTTAATGCAGTGAGAGACAGTCGAGTCGGGTTACCGTTAACGTATACACAGGTAATATTAACTGTCAATATTATACTTCACTATTTTTGAATGTATTACAAATGAATATTTAGTAATATTGTTATACAAATTCACTATTGCTATAGAACGGCACACTATATCGGATCGCTCTGTGGTAATTTATATAAAGAAATTATAATTATTATAACAGGTATTACAACTCACGTATAAAGTATTATTGGATCGACTGGTTGGTCGCAAGCACTACTATTTAGCTATTCGTGCAGCGGAGTACCTTAAACTACCAGAACACGAGGGCGCTAGTCGTATACTGTCTCACTGGGCCGAGTACAAAGTATCCCGGCCCCACTTAGACGAGGATGTGGAAGCCAAAGAAATCGCTGACAAGCTTGGTAACAGCAGCGGCGTCTCGTACAGTCAGATTGCGCAGACAGCAGCCAATTGTGGCAGACGACGACTTGCTATACGTCTATTAGATTATGAACCACGCGCTAGTCTTCAGGTATAAACAAATTATTTAACATTCGCGATGTGTATATTTAAATATCATTATATAACACTGAAACGTTCTGTGATGTGTACAGGTACCGTTACTGTTAAAATTAAGCGAATGTAAGCCTGCTCTACTCAAAGCTATTGAAAGCGGTGATACGGATCTTACACATACTGTGATACTGCACATGCGTGAAAGTATGCCATTGGCTGATTTTCGTATGACGATACGCAATTTCCCCGTAGCGCAAGCGTTGTACAAGAAATACTGTCAGGAACACAGTCCACAAGCACTGGCAGAGATACACATTCAAGAAGATGATTTCGGTGCGCAGGCGCGTAGTTCATTGAAAGAATGTCTTCTAGAACCGAATGCAGGCGGTGATCCGTTCGCTAAAGATGCACTGTTGTCGGCAGCACATGAATCATACCGCAAGTAAGAATCAGTTGATATTTGTTTCTATAAAACTAACAGCTTTCTGTCCTGAACTTACATTGTAACTATTTTAATTAAAATATTATAGGGCACGCAACGATCTCGGTGCATCTCTCTGTGATGAAGCACAACGTCTCCATAAAGTACAGAAACAGTACGAAACAACGTACAAACAGAGTTTTACCGGTCTCAGCGTGCACGACACATGCGCTCGGCTGCTCGCATTAAGCGATGTACGCACTGCGGACCGGTTCAAGAGTGATTTCCGCATACCTGATCGCCGCTATTGGTGGTTACGTATTCGAGCACTAGCACAATTGGACAACTGGCCCGAACTAGAACAGTTATCGAAATCAAAGAAACCTCCAATAGGATACGGACCGTTTGTAGATGTATGCTTGGAGCAGAAGAACACAGACGAAGCCGTTAAATATCTACCAAAAGTCAGTGAAGATTTTAAGGTTAAATATTATGTAAAGGCTGGCAAATATGAGGAAGCGGCTAAACTTGCTTACGAACAAAGAGATGTAGATGCATTGTTGTACGTACAGAGAAGATGCTGCGGGGGACCAGCGGCAGAAAAAGTGATTGCATATGCTGCACAGCTGAATGCACGCAAGTAATGTGCGATAATCTTCTGATAAGAGAGCTATACATTCTAATATAAAACATGTTATTGTCAACCATATAATAAGATAAACAACAAAAATATACTTGACTGAAATTTCTATATAGCTTGTGGTATGTAAATAAATTTAATATATAATCATGCATACATGCTAAACATTAATTTATGTGTATTTAAGGAATAAAATTTTATTCATTAGGTTAATGTATTATAGTATGTACTTCCCTCTTATAATAGAAATGTATAAATTTACTACTCATTTAGTTTATTACTAAGATGAAAGATAAGTTCAACTTCTGTAATTACATTAAAAGCAAAATTATAGTCTTGTAAATAGTAAATATGTATTGTTGTCATTCCTTTATGTACATGTTATTAATTACAATCATTTGCAAATATATTTACGAATTGTTCTCAGCTAGAAATGCAGTACAACATCTCATACATTGTTCGTAACATTTTTCGAAACCTTCTGAACCATTATCCTAAAACACATTTAAAAATTTAATAATATTTTGTTGACCTTATGTTAATGATAAAAATATCATACATAATATGGATCTCTAATAATTTTCTCTCCTTGTGGATCGAAGTCGCCTAAAAGCAATAACTCCGCTTTGCTATTTGGCACTTTTGCTAGTCGTTTTAAATCATCCATATTTTCATCATCCATTCCAAATATATAATCGTATTCAACAAAATCATTTTTCCTAATCTATAAAATGTAAATCTTAGAAATTATTACTAACAATGTTTCAATTTCATACTTGTCTCGCCCGGCCATCGTATTGTATTTTATATTTCTGTAATACTTGTCTGCATCTTGAATCTGGCAAATTACCGGCATGCCATCCACCTATTCCGGCACTATCTACTTCCCAATCTGCAGAAACTCCCTTTTCCTTTATTAAATGCAAAAATACTGCCTCTGCCATAGGAGATCGGCAAATATTTCCTATAAAATTTAATAGTTAGTAATTGATTATTACACATCATTTGAAAAACATTTATACCTAAACATATAAATAAAACCTTTTTGACCATTTTGAGGTATTAATTTAAATGCAAAACTTCGTTCATACAATGTTTTTGACCTTGTATTTAACACGTGCATGTAGGTTAGAAAGATGACAGTTCCATAAGCGTAGAATGCAGGAAAGGGCAATCAATCTTTCTTGGGGCAATCTGGGAGAACCATCAATTTTTTTAAACATATTTGTATGCAAATAAAATATAGTAATAATGTATATATAATCTCAAACAGCTACATAGTTTTTTTAGTTCATCGTTGTCCTGTCGAAGTACTTGAAATTCGGTATTCGGTCGTCCAACATTTTATTAATAATTATTCAACGAACTTGTAGGGTGACCTATTTTGCTGAAGCTATTATCTCGCATGTAAAAATAATATATGAATATTATTACATTACAATATTAGCTAATAAATCTTTATCAGTTATTTAACATATACCCAATCATCGATATTGTTTTTACTCATAATATATTATGGTTGATTAGTATTTATGTAAGCAATTTTATATAGATCTTACTAAACAAAATGTGTACAAAAAGTACATATAACATAAAACACTATTTGTATGTATATCCCACCAATGGGAATGGGGTGATACTATGAATAAATAATGAATGAATGAAATAATTTGTTAATAAGTACACACCAGTTATTTAATATTGTTTTGATCAATTATGTACATATTTGATTGCTTTGATATGTCATCTATAATATATGATATTATGAACATTTGTGTTTTGGTGATATTTATACTTGGACAAAGAGTAACTTACTATAGTCAGCAACCATGGTTCCGGGACAAAAATTACCGTATTTTGAAGACGTTTATGTATGGGAATATGATTTATATATGGAAGTACATAGAATAATTGGTGGAATGGCACCATACACAAGAAAAATAGTTGATGGAAAACTGAAGTGGATTACATCGAAACCAAGACTTGGAAATATTTTAAATATTGCAGGTATAATTTTAGCAATGATTAAAATAATAAGATAATTTTTGAATATATTTTTCCTTTATAATCAGTAATTAGTTTTGTATTGTTTGCAGTGATAGTATCATTGACGGTATACTGTCAGTACAAAAGTTTGGAAATGAGTGACTTAAGTGATCCAGTGTCATTTTATGCAACAGTCGTTCAAGGGTTTACCATTGTAATGGTAATGTTAATTACACAAACTATATTCATTTTTACACACAGTCATACATTGCAATTATACAACAGTATGGAAAAAATTGATGAGGAACTGCGTAATTTCAATATATTCGTCTCATACAAAGGATTAGTCTTATTTACATATTTTGGATCTGCATCGTTGTGGACAGTGGGAATGCTGTTCATGGTATTTAGTAACAGAACAAAATGGAAAATGGTTTACGACTTTGTTGGATTCGGTTATCCGCTTATAGTAAGGTTTATTCTACTTTGGTTTCCAATGCCAACTTTTGCAACGTTAATAGAGAGATTTTATCAACTAAATACAATTATGAAAAGGCTGGAAAAAGAGTTTCATATGAAAGAAAAGAATAAAAATTATACTCAGACAAGTTTAGACCCAGAATATACTTTAAACGCTGTGACAACTTTACATGCTAAACTGGTCATGTGTAATACATTTACATTGGAAACGTACGGACTCATAATTCTAGTAAATATCATTTACAATTTGGTGCACTTCATTATGGGAATTTACTTTACATTTTGGGGTAATTCTATTAGTTTAACTAACATTGAAATGTTATGTACAACTATTGGTTTAACGATGCAGATGTCAACTATATATCTTCTTGGATATTTCACACATACCACGGTAAATATCTGATATGTATACACATATATTTATACGCGTATCATTTGTCCATCCCCAT
The DNA here is from genome assembly GCA_022063505.1 of Calosoma granatense. NCBI lineage: Eukaryota > Metazoa > Arthropoda > Insecta > Coleoptera > Carabidae > Calosoma > Calosoma granatense. Next base: position 3,372,706 of record JAGJTL010001381.1, read on the forward strand.
CCGTGTAATATTACTTGTGATTGTAGGCCCACGACTGTCTGACAACTCTAGGATACTTGAACGTATTATACTCAAAGAATGATCTCGCATTTATGGTGAGTCAAATACTAGAAATATGTATTCATAATAATTTGTAATATACATTTTTAGAAAAACTCTTTTCTACTACAATCTCTTCATCTGAAAATCAATACAGACATATGTGGACTTTTTCCCTTAAATATGTCCATTTTATTAAAGGTAAATACCTAATATGTATAAATGTAGTGCAATTTTAGAAATAATGCAGTGTTTCTTACAGCAAATGAATTTTTGCAACACCTTTATTGTACTTCTTATTCAATATCAAAGATCATATTCGAATTAAGTAAGTATATAGAAGTCATTTTCAAATTCAATCACTGTACACGTTAGAAATAATGAACACGGATTTGTCTAGAGATGATGTAGATAATTGCACGTAGTTTCCGCGTAATATTGTCAGGTAATTACAGAATAAACATGAATATAAGAAATGGTTTTCTGTTCAAATATTATTTTATAAATAATGAGGGAATCGTGTTTGTTTTCAATTCTTCGGAATACATTTCTGAATAGCATGGTTCTAATTTTGTTAGTTGTACTTTGTTATATTGCAGTTATTTTCATGAATCAGTAAATGAAATATGTCTAATACAAAATGAAATGTGAATTGTTAATTGTATCAATAGTAAAAAGTTTTATTAACAATTATTATTAATCAGATACATATGTAATAATTAGATGACAAAAATAAAGGTAAAAATGTTGTATCTATCTTATAAGCAGTTCTTACAACTGTACAAATTCTGCTGAAGGTACATGAATTGTCAATAGATACATGTTTCAGTAGGACTTTTACTTAAAAAGTACCCATATTTTATAATAAATAATTACTTATTTGAACTAACAGATCTGTAAGAAAGATGTCAAATTCTTACTGCCTTAATTGCTTTTCTTTCAATTCAATTTCTAAATCTAATATTCTGTTCTTTTTGGCCCAGTGTTTACTTTTTAATTTAAATAATTTCATTTTCATATCAATTTTTAATGCGTGGTCCTCTTTTCTTGTGAATAATTCCTGTTCATACAATTCTTTCTTTACTCTTATTTTATATTCACACTTTTCTCGAATTACTTTTAGTTCATGTTCGTGTTTTTCTTGCATTTCCTTTAGTTTTTGTTCATGTAGTTCTTTCATTTCTTTCAGTTTCTGTGCATATATTGCATTTTCGAATTTAACTTTTTCACAAGTCTCATTTTCTATACATACATCTTCACTTTGCGGCGTACAATTTGTTATGGCTGGCACAAAACTGGTTTTAGATTCTTCAAATGTAATACACTGTTCAATATCAGGAAGAACAGTTTCATATACACATGAATAGTTGCATTCTGAATTATTTATTGTCGTGTCAATATCTGGTTCTTGTTTAATATTTTCAGTTGAAACTGTTTCATTAATTACTGGAATTTAAAAATATCACAAATTAAAAGACATTCAATTTAAATATCATCTACTTGATTAATAATAAAATTAGTAATGTGACAATTTTAATATTATTATAAGGAATGAAATTACCAGGTACATCTTCATAATAAACATTTTTTGAATCATTATACTGATTCGCTGGTTCGGATGGTTCAGTTCCAGGATTGAATGCTGTCTTATCAGTCGCTGTTGCAGTTATTTTGTTTTCATTGTTTCTTTTGATTAATTTGCGTTTATTCATGTTTTCATATAACGTCCTTAACTGTTTCCATGTCCGAAAGCCAAATGTTGAAACTCTATTAAATTCATGATATACATTTTGCCACTCTCTATTTTTGCATTTCCATGATTTATTTTTCATTTTACTTAAATGCGGCTGAACTATACCAATGAGGAGTTTTTTCTCACCTTCTGTAAAATTTCTCGACCTTACACGTCTTAATATTGGAGGATCCATTTAGAAAAAGTTTGCGAAAGTATTTAGATATGAAATGTCAATCTAACAAATTCTAACCTAAATATATGGTTGTCACATATGATATAAACAGACGGGTAATTCAAATGCGTTTAACTCCGAGTTAAATTTATGTTTCATATT
>JAGJTL010001381.1:3378577-3413201 GCA_022063505.1 Calosoma granatense
TATATATAAAAAAATAATTGATATTTCTTTTCGTTTCTTGATTGCCTATAAAGTCTAGGAATCTATGTGAAAGAAATCAAAAGTTTCGTGCTATCTGAAATAGTTTAAGAATCACTAGATCATCATTCCACCAATGTATCAGTATAGAAGATATAATGATTTACATTTCCAAATCACCGTTCAAGAACCCCAAGTACTAAAATCGGTAAAGTTCGATACGTGAAGAGTGAACGAATAATGTACTGCAGTGCTGTGTATTAGCCATGGAATTGAGGTATTGAATAGCTCTCGATGGATTCGCCTCAATCCAACCACAATGCACGATAGTCAGCAGTCAGATGTTTGGATTTTGATCAGTTTTTATTGATTCAAATCCATTGCTATGGGAATGGTTGTATGTTTACTATCCGAGCACATTGCCGGCGTGACAACGGTGACGCACAGTCGTGGTTCGTCGGGGGCCGATGTCAAAAATGACACAACACACAACTAGCATGAGAATGGAACAACACAGCTGATGATCGTACAATAATAACAAATGGCTGGCGACACATCTAACAGAGGTAAGGCAAGCATATTATAATAGCAAGCTTAGTTTCAAAATGATTTATGCTATTTAATGTCATTTATCACATTTTTAAGTAAGTATATATTTACTCTTTTGCAGCTTAATATACAACATTACCTGGTACCCCTTTTTAAACTCAGTCCTACCTTCGTAACACTGCATATACATATGCTACTCTAATTTCAGAAGCTTACTATACAATATTTTAATCCACTTTTCAATTTTTTTTTTAATTTATATTTCCAAAGTTTTGTTTTTTAAGTTTGCTAATTGGATGACATTTAAATGTCACCGATTTTTGACAGATATTTTATATTTTGTTTCGAGACTTGACTGAAATTATGTGTAACGTGTAGATTTGTATTTTAGTGTAGCTGTTCAAATTGTTTATGTTGAAGTAAATCACAAAATTGCACCTGTTATTTGGTGTAATTGTTTGCGTTATAAATTGTAGAGATACAAAAAGGTAATATTCGAACATTATTATTCATTATTAAACGTCTTTAATCATTGAGAAACAATATATGCACTTTTCTAAAGAGCATATAACATGCTATGTTGCATTTTTTGTAATATTTTGTATAATAATTCTCATTGAACCATCAGCGAGTTTCTACACACGAAATGAAGACATCCTCCTTCACATTCATGAAATAGTATCGGAAATATTAGTCACTCGTATATTTCGAATGCCTAGGCCTTTTAAATATAGACTGCTTTTCTCATAGAGTTTGTATCAGATAGCACCTGCAGTGCATACGACCTGCAAGCATATTATAAATAGATCAGAAGTGCATGAAAACAATGTGAGTTTTAAACATCATATGTACTAAAATTAGTAGTGCCATTGTATATGACCTAGTTCTTTAGATATGCACAGCCTTGATACAGGTAACGCTCTGAATTGTATACAAAAATATTCGTTACAATATAGTTGTAGAGAAAACATGTCATTAACGAGTGTTTGTTTACGCGTGTTTGTGTAGGTGTGTACAGTGACAGAAGTGTGAAGGAGTTGCAGGCAACGTTGTTTCCGATGCCGGTGTCAGCCGGTGATCTTCAGCTACCTCGGCTACTGTCTGCTGGATCCGGATCCTTCCTGGGCAGTTTCTTGCTGAAAACTAATCAAGTAGAAATTGGAGAAGAACGACCAGGTGCACCGGTAGCCCGGCTCAGGGAACCTCGTGAACTATTCGCGTTATCAAAAGAACAACCTTGCCCCGCACAACAAGCACCAAGGTGGCCTGCCGAATGTCAAGTAAACATTTTATTGATACATTTATTATCCCATAATATCGTGTTGCAATCAATGTTAGCATTTTATATGTCATTATATTTAACATTCAGAAAATATTAAATAATAACAAATCAATTTTTTATCTGAATATAAAACTATTGAAAAAATACATAATTTATATGGTAATATGATTTCTGATTTAGGATACTAAAATAATAATAAAAATATAAAAGATATATGTATCACATGTCACGTGATATATTGATGATATCGACATGCAACGATATATAAATGGTTATTTCAATATCGTTGCATAATTTCATTCCTGTATTATATTTATAAATTATTTACATTTTCTGAATAATATAATAATTTGAAGCAGTTTTATTTGGAGCTAAAAACAGTCTCCTTTACTTTTATATCTTGCTAAATATTATTGGTTAATTATCTAGAAACGTGGTATTCGCTAGCACGTGGAAACTATAATAGAAACAGGACCGGCATAGGGGGGTAATGAGTCTGGAATCCTTTTCATTTCAAGGGCGCAAAAAGTTGTTAAGAACTAAAAAAATATATGAGGAAATATACGAAACAAATCGTATTCAGTGTTAATGTATGTATGTAGGTAATAGATGAACGTATTGAGCACATATCATTCACTCCACCCTCACCTGAGCAGTATTATGTGTCAACTGGCCGGGAGGTGCAACCCAAGCCTCTGGGGGAAGAGTTCGGCACCGTCGTCTACCAGTATTACCCTGTCAGCGCAATCAACTATGTACGTTTGACACCACTTAAATCATAACACGCAACCAGCAAATATATAACTACTCACCCAAACCCATTCACTCATGTCACGGATTATTGTTCTTTTTAGATAGTTTCCGGTGATAAAAGAACAAACACAGGCCCGTACTTGGGCTACATTTTCTATACTATAAATACTTAACTCATTACTTAATTTATAAAATAACAACTTCACTGTTTCCGATGTTATAAACGAGATAGAACCAAACACATTTTAATAAATATATCCATCTTCAAATTGTAACAAATTTTACTCATAGCTTAAATCCTGGCCACGCAAATTGATAGTATTCTTTAAAAGACAAAACTAGGTTACGAGATTAAGGTCATCCGAGTTCACGGATACAACAATAGTCTGTTCGTTAGTTTAATAGGTCATCTGTGGGGGGTAGTAAGTACCTGCAGTGTACACCACTAGAATTGGAGGACGAGGATCTACGATTCGAGTCACGGTTCGAGAGCGGGAACCTCGCCAAAGCCATTAAACTGACAGCTACCTTCTATGAACTGTACATCAGAACGGACCTGTACACAAATCGACATACACAATGGTTTTATTTCAAAATAACCAATGCCAAACGACATATTATGTACAGGTAAGTTTGATTAATATGTATGTGCATAAGAATTTGAAAATGCATACATAAAAATCAAGTATCATTATATCAATATACATATAATAACTTTAATTATTAGCAATTTTGTACAAAAAGATATTACTTCAGAATGAAACACAATTTTTCCTCCAAATTGTATTAGGTATCATTTCTTCCAAAATTAATGTTCCGTATGCCCTAGATTTCGATGGACATTCGGTGAATAAATTTAAATATGAATTATTAACTCTAGGTTTTCTATAGTCAACCTGTCGAAAGCTGAAAGTCTATACACTTCGGGAATGAAACCGTTGATGTATTCGACAAAGGATGCCAAATTACATTCGATAGGATGGCGACGTTGCGGTGACAACATTGCGTACTTCTGCAACGAAAATGGGTTAGTACTTTGCTTTGTTAATAATGAAAAATATACAGCATATTGTTTCACCGTGTATTCCTAAACATATAATACTCAACTACAACTTTGTCTATCTTAAGATCGACATCCAGAAACATTACGAGGAGATAACGCAGCCTTGTGGGTTGTGGGTACATATACTTCTCTAGAAATATTATGTTAAATATGTACGTATACGTACAAAATAATTGAATAGTTATTATTCATTAGTATTAGTTCCATTTATTGATGAATACCTCACTTTTCAAAGGCCCAAAAAGAATTACTCTTAAACCACCAGAATTAAGAATGAATCCGACTCTGCCCATAAAAACAATTTTCTCATATTGTAATTTCGTTATCAATTTGAGAAAATCTAATTCACTTTTTTCCTAACACATAAAATCGATATAATTCGATATCATTTTCTTTTATAGTTCCATTAAATCAATAATACATATATCACTATAAAAATTTGATTGGAAATAAAAGAAATATGTATATTTATAGCATGAAATATGACATTCAATAAATAATTACATGTTTATTCCAATTTTCCAATATCCCATAAATCATTTTGTTAATTCAGTCATTAATTTTCGCGCTAAAGTGGTTTCTGGGAAATCCACTTATAGTTTGAAAAGTTTTCTGAGAAAATACATTGTGTAATTATGCTAATTGTCAACGGTTTTAACGACTTTGTAATTGGGTTACTGTTTCACCCTTAATAATATAAAGTGTTTTATGACGTAATCTATCAATAATATTGGATTTATACTATACGGAAATCAGTGGCGTAGTCATGGAAGAGTCAAGGGGTGTATATGCATTACAATTATAATGTTGTTACCAATTGTTATCTTTAAAAATTTTGAATCGATCAATGCCTAAAGAAATAAATTTGAAAATCTTCCATTTCTCGACCGCACCGCTGAAATCCAATTATATTTTACGATGCTGCCCACTTAATTGAATGATTCTATTTATATTCCAGCAACCCTGACGACGATCAACCGCCCACGTACACATTGACCTTTACCCTGGAGTTTCCACACGACGGTGATACCGTTTATCTGGCACACAGCTACCCGTACACATACACAGACCTGCAGGACTACCTCACAGCACTGTCTAATCATCCGGTGAAAGCAACGTACAGTACCCTTCGACTCCTATGCAGAACTCTAGCTGGAAACAATGTATACTATTTGACAGTAACGTCACCACCACAAAATGGAGATATCAGGGTAAATATATATCACCAGTTCGAACCAGTTACTAAAAGAATAAATAGTTACAAGTCGCAACACTACATTTCAATACAATTTATTTATAAATACATTCTTATTTATCTCCAGAAAAAGAAAGCAATCATAATAACTGCCAGAGTACATCCAGGAGAATCTCCATCCTCCTGGATGATGAAAGGAGTACTGGATTTTCTCACAGGCGATTCTGGTCCAGCGCGAGAACTACGTGATAAATTTATTTTCAAATTAGTGCCTATGCTGAATCCGGATGGTGTGATCGTAGGAAATAGTCGATGCTCGTTAACTGGACGAGATCTTAACCGACAATACCGAACTGTTATCAGGGAAACTTATCCAAGTATATGGCATACTAAATTGATGATACGAAGGTAAGAATAAATATTCAATTCATAGTATTTCAAGTATTTCTATTAATCTTGACATTTAATGATGCTCTCTACTGCTATATTTCAAATGTATTGAATGGTTATATTCGTAGATTAATGGAAGAATGTGGCGTCGCAATGTATTGTGACATGCACGCGCATTCTAGACAAAACAATGTGTTCATATACGGTTGCGAAAACAGAAGGGGTTTTGACCGTCATCTGCACGAACAAGTGTTTCCACTTATGTTACACAAGAACGCAGCTGACAAAGTATGTCACAAAATTATTCATTTAGTTTTAATCTTAAAGATTTTACCAATACGATTTGTATAATATGCGTGAAATAATCCTGTAAGATGACTAAATGTAATGTTTATTTTAGTTCTCATTTGAAAACTGTAAATTTCGAGTACAACGTTGTAAAGAGGGTACCGGTCGGGTGGTCATGTGGATGATGGGAATAGCCAATAGTTACACCATGGAAGCATCATTCGCCGGTTCAGACATGGGACCTAGAACAGAAACACATTTTTCAACATTTGATTACGAACAAATGGGTCGTGCATTTTGTCAAACGCTTCTTGATTTTTATGATGATACGCCAAATAAGGTAGAAGAAAATTAAATACATCATCTGTTAATTTTTTATTAAATAGCGCATTATTAAACAGGAAAAGTTAAGATGTAAAATTCTGAAGAGACTTTTAAAGGAAGGATCAACTGCAGACGAACCGACGAATATTAATTTATCAGATTATTCCAGGTATAAATATGCAGGAATTATTGTGTACAATGAATATAAATTATACTTCTTATAAACAGTGATGAAGGAGATACAAGTAGTTCGGATGAAAGTGGTAGACAACCTTATAGTCCTCCATTAGTTGTTCCACCGCCATCACCAAACCTTCCTCAAAAGATTCCGAAGAAGAAAACGATGCCTGCAATGAAAACGAATGCTTCGAAGAGTCCTACAATACAAAGAAAAGTCCTGCCAGTAAGTAATTTAACAAGTTGTTTGGAATAACAGTTATTTTCAGTGAAATGGCAAATCAAAGATGTACTAGAAAAAATGTATGTTTCCTTACAGATGTATCATACAACTTTAGGTTTGTCGCTTGCTGAATCTGATTCAAGTTCTGACACTGATAGTGGTGATGAAATAGCTTCAGCCAGACCAGGTCGAACAAAAGCACGGAAAGTTATAAGAAGAAAGAAGCCAAAGAAAGTTAATAAGGTTTGTTGTTACATATTGATAATTTATCGACTTATAAAACAAATCCAAGTGTTTCATTAAAATAAGTAAACCATTCATTAAAGCAAGTATTAATTCATAGATTCATGAGCACCGTGAACATTCAGACACCGAACTACAAGTTAAGAAACATTCGAGAAAAAGTCTGTCCGTTCTAGAATTGTTGCCAGCCGAAAAACTCAGATCACAATCATGGAGTCGTTTCACTGGATTTCCACTGCCACGGTATTTAATTCAATCCGTTTGAAGTAAAATGAAAAAACTCTAACATATTTTTATGATTTAGAACAACGTTAGATGCAAAGCATACGCGGAATACTACGAGACAACTAGCTGAAGTACAAGCCAAACTCATATCACTACGTCATCGCATATGGTCCGGTATAGAAGATGGTGACAACCAACCGCTTTCCTGGGGATTCTCCAGCTTTACCACAGTCAACTTTTTACAACAAACACGGTAACTTATCATAAACAAACCTCTTCTAAAATAAATGCTAAATCTGTTTTGATTTTAAAGTATACAACATTTGAAAATTAATTGTAAAGTAGTGAACATGTATTAATTATGTACTTTTTATATAACAGAGACATAATAACAAAGAAACCAAAGGAAGTAAATAAGAAAACTAAACCACCCGATCAAGAGAAAACAGAGAAGAAACCACGAAAGAAATCCAAACGACAGAAAGAGGAATCAAAGAAACCGTCAGCGAAGAAGAAATCGAACGGGTATAATGTTGTTCATTTACAATTTCCACAGTTGACAAACCGGTGACAAATATTGTATTATAGACAATATGTAGTAAGTAGCCGAGCTTACTAGCTTTCACATAGCTATAGAATAGAGACGCACATTTTACTTGTACATTCCAGTATGCAATATTTGTTTCATTACCCAGAATTTGGTACAGAATGTTCAACAGTAACTAGTTATAGATATCACAATTTTAATTCGACATTTTTTGGATACAGCATTATTAAATGATAATAAATATATTCCAAATATTTATCACTATTTTTAATCGTCATTCTTTATTTACGATAATATTTTTTAGCAAAAGAAGTGCATCTCTATCATTTCGGCTACACAATACTACATATCTATTGAAACTCACAACTAAATATTATATCAATATTGCAATTGAAAAGTGAATTGTTGATTATATGTTAAAATCTGTTAGATATAATAATAATAATATATAATGNNNNATATTTGATATAAATATAAAAATTTCTATTCATGGCAGGATCAAAAGGCAGACTGCCGTCGACTGGAGTGACAAACCCAGACAGACTGTAAAATCAAAAAGCCTTCCGGAAACCGAACATGAACGCCCCCCGAGACGTTCGTCCATAACGGAAAGCTGCGGAGAACTGGAAGAGAAACGAAAGAAAACCAAGAAGAAAAAGAAACGTAAAGCAAACTGGGAGAAGAAAGTTAAAACTGTCACTAACATGAGTGTGTTCATAAGAAAACCTAAAGGCGCCTAACAAATCACTAGCCATTTTAACAACAACATAACCTAATTCTTTTGTCATTGTATTTATTTATCGTTTTGTTTCTTAATATTCATGAAGTAAAGTGTTTTTATTTGCTACTATTGGTATCAAAGAAAATGATTTTATAAATGTGTAAATCAAACACTAAATTCACAAATAGTAAATTTTATGTTGACATATCACCAGTCAAATATCACACTCACTTGCTGTGATTGAACATGCATATAAGTTCTGTCAAATGTTTGCTATTTTTTATTTGGTAACACTGCATTACATAACTGTTATTCTGGTTGCATAATACAACGCACTAACATATCCCATAATTCACTGCCTTATTGAAAGTATTGTCAGGTCTGAATACATATTGAAAACTAGTTCAAATTCAAAATAAGATTCAAACTAATGAGGTTGATAAGAACGTGGAATATATAAAAATTTATACTGTACAAAAATGTAAGATATATATATTGGAATTTTTTAAATGGAAAAACGATAGGAGAAATTTTAGATTTAAGATGTATTAGTTAACACATGGCCTACTGACTGTTTAAATATGCCGTACTGAAAAGTAGTTGATACGCACATGATATACTGCCATTACATAGACGTTCGTCATATTAAAGAACAAGGAGCAACGTGATAAAACTAGCTGTAGAAATACATTGTTAATTGTCACTAATTAACTAATTAATTATCATTTGCCTGACGGACGTCTATGCTGCCATTAAAACAATTAGATATAGGAGACTGCAATGGTATAAGATAATATAAGAAGTGACTAGAAAAATCAAAGATCCTATAAAATATATTGCACATGTTACATATTATTAACAAATACTCCAATAAAGGAATGTTTCTAATTTATATATTTCAGTTTTCTAACATTTTCCATGGATATGAAAATTTTTACTAATATTATTTACATAACATGCATAACAGATGGATATTTTTAATACTTTAATACTCAAAATTAAAATATAAAGTTGAATTTCAGTTATAAATTAAAATCTATATAAAAAAATAAACCTTTTTATCGATTAATAATAAATGTACATATGTAAATATTTTATATGATCTAAATTAAATGGTACATAAAGTTTTTATACTAGTAAAATAAATAAATAATAATAAAATAAATACTCACTGGTTTATTAATTATTTTTTAAATACAATTCTATACTTGTATTGTACCCACAATGGATCTTGAAACAATACATAAACGCTATTTCGGTTGCATAATCTGATTACATACATGTCTGTTAATTTCATTGCTGTAATTGTTCCATATATGAAAAATTAGATCGGTAAATGTGTGGAAGATGTTAAGATTTTGATTGTTTTCATATATCTCTTTGTTGTTAAATTATTGACATTACTAAAATTATAGGAAAAGTTAAATTTCATTTAAAATAAATAAATACATCACACAATATCCCAGTTACCAAATTTAATTTCAATAATATGTATAATCATCATGCATACATAGCATCACGCTTTTACCATTACTGAATTAAACGAAATATTGTTCCTATATACTTTTATATAATCTAGATTATATTTATTACAGCATTTACTTGAAAATGAATAGTTTCTAGCATAACATAAGCACAGTGTGTACTTTATATGTTATGTACATACGTATGTATGTATGGGCGTTTGAAACAGGCATGGCATACGGGACAAGCATACTTTCCCATCGACCTCGTACAAGGAAATTGTCTGTAAAACGAGAACTCGTTAAACTGGAAGGTTCGTAAACGCGTGGACTCACTTGCCCGATCGGGACATGAACCCGAGGGCGTCAGAAAGAATCGGATCAGGTCTGCCCGCGCAAAACTTCACTAGATATTAAAACACATACAACCAACATTCAACCGCGACCAACAACCGCCATTTTAAAACATTGCTTAATTGCATTCGATGACCCGACCTGTCGCCCATACACTTGCATTTCATTCCACGATTCATTTTTATTTTCAATGCAATGCTGGATCACAGATGTGACTTTATAGCTGAACAAATACATCGTAGCTTGACATAGCAAGTTAAATAAGTTTTACAATACATATCGGTAAGTAAACGAAATATTATATCCTTTCTAAGACGGTGGTTTAACTAAAAGTGTATTTTTTCTTAGTAATACCATTTGTTTTCCAAATATAACAGTACAAGCATCGATAGTTTAGTAATATCACTGGATACCTGCATGACGAAACAGATTACTCCTGCATTTGGTCATATTATTAACATGTTATGTTTCGTATACATTTTACAAAAATTTCTCCCTATACGTCTGTTAAATTAGTATTATTATTACACTTAACTATAACTATAAATCATTTCATTTTTCATATATTATAGCCACGGATTTCAGGAGTAATATTTAAAAACAATACACTACTTAAAACCTTCATCGTTTCCCATTGGAATTCGGAGTAGGTAGACGCGTAAAATTTGTATCGTGTAGGTTGAAACCTTTCACTTGTAATTCAATATTCTATTTTGCAATCTTTTTTTCTACCCCGCACCCTACTCAAAACAATAGATACTCAATTCGTGTTCTTGGAACAGAATAGATATTTATAATCATAACCATAGTAATGTTAGATTTTATAATAAATTATTAGTGCTTGGTTGTAGAGACTTATGTTTTGTACCGGAAATAATAATATAGTCTAGAACAGCAAAATAGTAATACTATGTGTTTTTCACTATACATAATTGTTTGTGTTCTATTTATACTATCGTCACATAAACATTAGCATGATTCACTGTTAGTAAAGAACGGACAAGTTTGTGTTAATTAGAATTCAGACTGGGCTAAGTTAATAAATTAGTTTAGCCAAGGAACAAAAATATCAACATATTTTAGAATATTATATTATAGATGCAAGAATTATAGGTATTACATTGAAAGCAATGACTTAATATATGTTTGAACATGTTTTATATTGTCCGCTCTAGGAAAGTTGTTACATGTATATGATGTCATGTGTGAGACACACGCACAACGCACCTAGTGTATGGTGGAGACGGTGTGTGCACCCACGACAAGGATTGGCACGACTCCCACGACTTCCGATACGGCCAGCGCCGCGACGTCAACAGCCGGCGTCGTCACTAATGCTCCTCACGTTTACATGTATACGATACAACTGTATTGCTGCTTTTTACTAAATGAAAAACGTGTTTCTCAGTCATTCTAGAAGCTTAAAAGTATTAAATAATTTTTGCCCGAAGTGTTGTTTAGTATAAGAATAATATACTTCATTCTTACATACATATATTTATTTTATTCATCTGCAATCTGTTTTAGTTTGGTTTATAACATAATGTAAACGTGAGCATCATCTTCTGCTGGTTTGGCTGTGTTGTTGATACCTGGTGAGCGTGTACACACGCGGGTGTGTAAACACACACACATGTATGCATTCCCAGACTAACGGCGCACTTAAATGAACTACCGCCGGCTGACCAGCGCCATTTCCGCAAATATACATGGTGACTCCACACTCACAACACACGGTACCGACCCGAAGAATTATTTTGAGAAAGGCATGCACTTACTTTACGCATATTTACTTCGCCAAACCGCCCAAAAGCAAGTAAACAAACCGATAAACCGACCAAACATTACCGTACACTACTTCATCTAACTATTGACACATGGATTTTTCATATAACTGTAGAAATTTAGAATCAAAATACACAATTGTAAATAATATTAAGTAAGAGTATATCTTATAAATATCAAAACCGATTTTTCTAATTAGAATTATTTGATTACAACATACTAGTATTTTAAGTCTAATTATCTGAGATTTAGAATTTATGATTGAATAACATAATTATTACACGTTATTATTTGAAATTGATTAGTTAACAGTTTTTGGACGAAAAAACAGTATACTTTTTAAAAAGCTTACTTCAAACATTTTAGTTGTAATGAATAAAGAGATATGTGATAGTTTTCTTACTTTAATAAATATTCTAACATAACAATCAATTCAATTGGTTAAACAAAAAAATATTACATTGAAAATTCGCAATGAATCTCTATAAGATTATCTTAACAATTCTTCAATGGAATGTAGGAGTATTTACGCTAGTGGTAATAAAAACAAAACATCCAAAAAGATAGAACAAGCAAAAAACCCATCCAGCTAACGGATGTCAACAAAAACTTGTGTTGAATCTAAAAAAAGGAATAAACATACACGCGTTAAGACATTCACCAAGCATCATTGCCTAAAATAAGTTCTATTATTTAATTTTAACCCACATACTTGGCACCAAAAATAGAAACAATTAACTGTGATACCAGCATGACGGAATTTAACGCACCGTTTTATTCATTAATTAGTCACTGGCTGTGTGTGTAAGTATACCACACATTCATATACACACACACACACACACATAATAGTTTCTTACATACGTAAATCTATATTATTTTCTCTTTGTTACTTGAATGATACAAAAAGTAAAGATTTATTATGAATGAACCTAGTGCAGGGATCTATATTTACTTAAAACGGCGACCAGTCACTCTACAATAGTTTAACGATTGACCAATAGATGGCTGTAGTCGTATCATAAAGTTATGTATTAGTCTGATTGGCAAATTCATAAGCGTACTTACAGAAATAGTAACACTATTGATTCGAAAAATTACATATTAAATCCTCATTCATGTTCATAGTCACAAAATATTCAAGCTATTTCTACATCAGTAGTGCAACTTGAATAATTTTGACAATTCTTGCAGGTATTACAGAAAGTATAACAAGATTCATTCTATTATTTAAGATATCAATGTTGTTGTGAATTTTATATATACAAACCCATTCATAATATCCGCCACTGTATCAGAAATTAATGTAACCAATAGCACGGCGCTTACTTGATGTCAGTTTGTTAAAGAATTGCAGGGGTGGGGGGAGAGTACTGTACGTACAATGTTGCGCGCGCACTATACAGATCTCGATTCTCTCAGTTTCATTCTGTTACTACCAAGGCGGCCTTGGATATGTGTTTACGCTATCGACATACTTATCAATGGTTTTCATACTCAAAGGGAGAGTTGTTGCAGTAACGCAACTTAACCTAGAGTTGTCAAACAGAAGAAATACTCCCACTACACTTGTAGAAAGAACGGGAGAGCGGGAAGAGAGTGAATTATTTACAGCGAGCGAAAAAAATCACGATTTGCGCAGTTTTTTCTACGGCTTGGACATTTCCTCAACGACCGTGGTAGCTGCACGCAATGAATTACATAAGGAGAGAGAGGTCAAAACTACATACATGGACAGTTTGCTAAATCATTTTCAATTTATTACTGAATAAGCATATAAAAATTTCCATTACATATTCATATAGGTTTTTTGAAAAGATTATTCTCAATTAGTACATATATTTAGTAGTACTTGCAAGATTACATTTCTTGCTTCATAATTTTATATGAAATAATATCAGATCAGAATGATGAGTGGAATGTCAGTTATTTCAACAAATAGTAACTCATTTTGAATATAAAAGGACTTGTTCATAATATTTATAATAGTATATAAGTATTTTAGTCTATTCTTGCAATGAAGGAGGAAGACTGTATCCATATTCTCTTCTCTTTTCTATGTCCTGTTCGTGTCACATCAACACTGTTACTAAAATATCACCAACAATAATATACATCACAATCAATTTATCTATTCTCAGTATCATACTAATAATTAGAATACATGTAAGCGTGCTGTGACCACTGTGTTAATATATATATATGATAGACAACAGTACCTTGGAAAATTCCGTTATCAACAGCATCTTGACACGGTCTTCTGGGAAATCGAAAATTCAATTAGAACAACGAATGGTGACGAATAGTGCGACATCTACTGTCGATTTCGTAAAACCCGGGGACCCCGCGAACCTTTGCGGTCACTGCCAGTGTCGCGAATTAAAATTAATTGTGTTTTAATAGGTTTTTATTGTTTTCGAAGCACCGCCATACACGATATACCATATGACTACACATGCGAACAATTTCTTATCACCAGAAACAGATCTCTGGGTTTTTTTTGGTGCTTTTAGATACGTATATATGATTTGATAAAGTAATGTTAATTTATGAGATAGAATCTTATATAATGTATTTTGTCATAAAGGAATTCTGTGAAATATTTTGCAGTGTTTTAATTAAGGAATTCCTTAATTATATTTAGCAAAAATATTGCCATTAGCAGTCTTCATATAATATACATTAATCATTATAAGAATATAGCTTCTCAGCTATAATTTGTTGAAAATATAATTTTACATAAAGACATATTCATTTACATGATTTCTTAAAACTTTTATTATCTTAAAATCGACTTCAAAATTGAATCTCTCATATTATATGCGAATCTAAGCATTTAAAATAGAAGACAAATAGTGTATTTAATTACTATTATTCATTTTTACAAAATAAAAAATGATTAATACTAGTTCCACTGCAGTTAGAGTCTACAGTATGTCCTAAAGCAATATGTATCCCCGATTCTACGCCTATGAGAAATATCGTCACACGTTAAAGTTAAGTATAAATAGACCGTACACGCATATATAAATGTGTATACTGATTTATATATACCAGCCTGTGTGCATGTGCCTGTGTGTGCGTGTGTGTAACATGAGGGATGATTTATTAAGTAACGGGCAAGACATCATGCACATAAATTAATAAATAATCAAGTTTACTGATTTGTGCGTTTCACATGAATGCAGACAGGTAAACTGTGCGTGAAATCATTGCACATAGTACACCCGGCTATTATATATATATATATATTTACCATATACAGGTATTCCATGTCTGCATGTATCTATTTCTAGTTTTTTAAGATTCTTTGCATAGAGGTACGACCCTCTGACGTTTCGTCTTCTTCCACTTCTTCCTTCTTCTCTTCTTTTTCTTTCTGTTCTTCTTCTTCCCCTTTTTCCTCTTCTTCTATCACAAATCATATAGCCAACTAACTACATAACCTTAAATGTAAAATAAATTGAAAATAAACCTGGCACAATATTAAATATTAACAATTAGAAATACAATTCTTATTACTTATTATTGTGATATAATAACATTTACCTAACATTCAAAAGATACGCGCATTGAAACTGAATATTAATATTCTATTTTCTTAGAACGAATAATTTAGATTTTTCCCACACAACGCTATGAAATGGCATATTCAGAAGACGTGTTAGGATCAAATTTCTATAAAAGGCGTAAAATTTGATATCTCCTACAGCCTAAAGAATTCTGTATCATCCTGTCAGAAAGGTATTTTGCATGACAGTTACGATAAGGCACCATAGAACAAAGACTAATTCGGTCACGAATTTTTTTGTGACCTCCAGTTACCTAATACACAAAACTATTCTATTAGGTAACATTTTCAATATTTATTCTGTAACATACAGTTCTAATCTTCAAAATTAATAATATTCATTAATATACATTATGAATGCATAAAAATAAATATATTTAAAAACGAACATTATATACAATACAGTGTGAACTATGTAATATTAATAATTATAATAGATAGTACCTATTTATATATACATATCTTGTATGTTATGCATAGAGGTATGTATATGAATACTTATTTTCTTTATCACATTTTAATAAATACGACAAACATAGAAATAAATTAAATTTCATATAGAAACCGCATAACAACTTGTGATTACTTCAGATCACTATATCTTTTTATTATTATAACTATGTATACATGTAAAAACTAGTACGTTAAGTACGAGTAGGTATTAATTCTCTCCATATATAACGTATGCAATAGGATATAACAGGCGTAGTTATGTGTACAGTATAATGAAAACGGTTAGTGCCTACGTGTTCCCAAGACCGAAACTAAAGAAATCTGTAAAGGAAGAACGATACAATGAGCGGACGGAGAGAGAAAGAGTGTGTGTTGAAGTGAAATAGAATGAGATAGGAGACAGCGTAAGCAAGCAAGTGAATGAATGAATGTAGAGAACCAGGCGTGTCAACAGCTAGCTAGCTGCCATATGTATGTATGTGTGTGTGTACACGTGTGTATGTAGAAGGTAGGGCGGGGTAAGTTGTGAAGGAGGATGTGTGTCGTGAATACACCGGAAGTGAACAATCCATGCACGCACGCACGCACGCTTGCGCGACGGAGACAGGAAGTACGGGCGCATCTTAAGTGTGATAAGGGCAGACCGCCGCACCGGAAGTGCTGGGCCCTTCCATTCATAGGAAGAATTGCCACATCGTACTACAGTCTCTCTCTCTGTTTCTCTCTGTAAAGCTTTACTTGTCTTAAACAGACGCCCACACTACTGATATTATAATTACAAACACATTGAGTTATACACGTGCATATTCATTCCTGCGTCTCCCTCAGTTCAAAAGCGATTCACATATGTATTGAATTGAATTTGCAAAGTACAAAACTACAACTATGTACATGTATATGTTTTGAACTCATATAATGATGTTTTAGCTAGCTTCATATACAACTAACATTATTCTTGCATTTTATTAACAATTTTACGTTACAATTTAGTGAGACGTTGAACTTGAAAAATCAGAGACCATTCTGTGCGGCATTCTATTATAAAATTACTATGTTCCAACCACGTGAATTTAATATTTAGCAGGTCGTTTATCGTGCGGGGGAAGGGTGACAGCGTGGCGAGGAGGATGTTGAGGGAGCTATGAAACTTGCCGAGTCCAAAGGCAACTTTTTATGTCTATATATAATGATGCGACCTCTCTCAAAGACGGATCACGAACCGAAGACTTGATACCGAATTCATTATCATCATTTTATGGGTGTAATTTTTGCGGATAATTTTACATCAGTGTGTTTTTATTTTTATTTTTTTGGGATTTTTTCTGCAACGTTCTTCTAAAGAATATGATTTATATAATAACCTGAAAATATCGTTGTAGCTATGTGCTATATACCCTGTAATTCTAGTAAAACATGAGGTTTAAATGTGGATCCTTACCAACATAATTTGCTAAGAACAAAACGTTGTAAAGAATAAATATTAGTTATAGAGACGTTCGTGATTGTTTGATTTTTATTTTATTTTAAAAATTACTTGAATAAAAATGGAAAAATATGTTATGCATGCAGAAGTAAATTCTGAAAATCTGCCGTTCCATTTGTTTTTTATCACATATAAGTAATTTAAATCACAATTGAGTTAATGATGATTTCTATATGTTTGCTGATTAAATCAACATAGCAGATGTTGTACATGTACATTTTTGGTAAAATTGAAACTTTAATTAAAGTTAAAATACTTGCCGTTAAATTACTTGTACATATTCTTCTAGTATGTATGTATGTGTGTATGTATATATTACTTGTGCATGTACTCATAATATATATGTATGTATTTATATATTATTTGTACATATTCTCCTAGTATGTATGTATATATTACTTGTGTATGTACTCATAGTATGTATGTATGTATGTTCATAGTATGATATACTCTAGTACTGGTGTTGTACGCTTATGTGTACGGCATGTAGTGTTCTGTTGGGGACTAGGCAGGATGCGAGCCACGCGGCAGGGCCCTGTTCCCACGCTGTGCCGGGGCACCGTGCTCCCCCCCGCCTGCCTCATCCCGTACACAAGCCACAGACAAGCCACGGGCACCGCACCGGAAGTGATCGCCCCGCGGCTGCTGGAATCCGACCTACACACCCGCACCACCGCACCATACAACCATCATCATCATCAACATCAGCAGCAGTAACAGCAGCAACAGCAGCAGCAGCACTATATAGATCCATATACACAACGCACAAAGTCGTCTCTTCTAACCAATACACACGCATAATCTACTATACATTTTTTCACATATGTACATACATACATACATACATACATACATACACACTGTATATGTACGTATGTATTCGCACATTTAAAAACAAGAATATATACACATGGCATACATGTATATATGTAGCTTTAATAAAATACTCACAAGAATTAGTAATTATTATAATATTTAATAAACAAATTTCATAACTCACCTATAATTTCTATAGAATTGTATTTTTCTAAAACTTGTCATTATATTTTGAGCAGATCAGAATCACAATCTTGTTAAAACATTTGATTAACCTTTTATTTTTAATTTCACTCTTATGTAAATTTCTTTATCGATAAGATCTTTATACTTTTTTTTTGTTTTAACTTAATTTTCCTTACTTCCTGTAATGTACTTCAAGAATGATATGAATGAGAATCTAGTTTCAAAGCGAATAGAATGTGAGTATATTACTGTATTGACTGGTATATTAAACGGCGGTGTTACTCAAAAGAACATCCTGGTTAACGAACTTGCTAGTTAAATACATATTTTTTCTATAGTTTAAACACGGAAGCCAGTATTACAAGCATGTAGCCTGTTCTAACAAACACAAACTACCAATGTCTATGTGTATGCGTGTGTGTGTACGAGTGTGAGAATGGAGAAACCCATATATAGGAAACATAAATTTATACCATCAATCTAATTCGTGTTTCAATTAATTCAGATCATCGTATACGCATAGTTTTGTATCGTTTCTCTCAAGGTCAGTGGATCTGTTATCTCACTCTGTCGTACCGGCTAAGTGGAATGTTTCTGTCCTACTTCGAAGTAAAGAGAAAAAACCGGAAACGGCAAAAAAAACTCAATCTGTATGCGATTAAAAAATATATAGGTGCCTTGTGTTGAACGATCGGCTATATTCGGTGAGAACCGTCGGCTTATCTCGTGTGTTTTCCAACCAGTGGCGTAGAATAAAATAATATATTTGGGATTTATATTTAACTTGTTAATATATAAGTATTTCTTGAATTTAGTTATAATATTACATTGAAGTTTTGTAATACAAGTGAAGGCATAGATGAATGTAAATAATTTGATAATACATTTATAATTTGAACATGATTATAAAAATGGAAGTAGTATCCCACATTTAATCCATTGCATTCCATAATAAATTATACAAAACCTAAGTTGGTCACTGAAATGGACAATTTGCTAAATCATGTTACCCCAGGTAACTGGGATATATAGTGATGATACTGACAGACGTCTGATGGAAATGGCTCCGAGCAAGAGTAGCAGTCATGCAGAGCAGAGCAGTTAAGAAAGAGAAACACAAAACTGTGAAACGACAAATAAATAAATAAATAAAAAGAGCAGCAATTCCACTGACAGTTCGAGGAGAAGGAAACGGTACATGAACAGCGAAACAATTCGAAGGGATCTTTGAAAATAAAACAAATATAACTCGGAATAAATTATGATCCCAATTAAAGACAGGAAGGAATAAAAAAGGCACTGAACGCACGGTGCTACGAGGAATAAAGCTAGAGGGAAAGAAAGAGATGGATGAAGGGAGATTAAAAAAGAAGTAGCAGTTGCCCCAGGCAATCATCTTACCCGGCTTTTAGATATGTAAATGAATTTTTAGCACTTTGATTTTAAGCTTTTGATAAAGTGTATTGTATATCATTATTTTTCTTTAAATATATTTCTCACTATCGAAATTTTTATTTAGAATACCTAGACAAAATATTCGTTTAAATTTTACTTATTTATTTATACTTGTACGTAAAACATGCAATATCTAAATACAAATATCCGATTTCGCTAGCAGAGAAAGTTAAGTAAATGTTGTAATATCCCTGATAAAACACGAAATACTAAACAAATGGCTTTATTATCTCAGCAACGCTAAAAAAAAATTATTAAATTCTATAATTAGTTTTTGTAAATTAATGGTTACAAATCAATTAACTGGTTATTGTATTAGTCAAGTAGTTTTTCCAATATAGCAAATGTGTATTGAATATTATTTTGTAAGTTAATAATTATTACTAGCAATGAAATTTTTAATTCAATGAGTTTTCACCTGAGTCTGTGCACGTGTATGCATGTACAATGTGAAAATTTAATCATATTCATAGTTATGCAGTGATTATTATGTAAGTTATTCACATATTTCTTATATGTGTACAAAAAAATGTTTATGCAATAATGATAAAACACTTGAACAGATCATGAAATACATTTTAAAAACTAAATAAAATATTGTTTTACATTTAAAACAGTTTTTATCAATCGAAATGCATATATTCCGTTTGAAATTCTGCATTGATGATCATTAAGATTGATGCAAGTACAAAATATACAAATAAATACAAACAAAATTCATAATTTTCTCCATTAAAAAAAGCAAGGAGTGAAAATTAAAGCATACCTACAAAAAGCCTAGTTCACAAAGCAAAAATTAAATTAAATACTGCAGCTAAACCATCCATGAATACTGGAGAAAAATGATAGTAGTGAATAGGGTTTTTGTGGATGAAGGTCGATGAATACAACAAAGTGAATTTTCGACAAAAAGTCAAACTGGTCGTACAACACAATGGCCTCGTGTTAATCCTATTTTCAGTGCAACGCTTGACAAATGCTTTAGCGTTTCCTGTACATTTCCAGCTTTTGTGTGCCAGTGTGCCTGTATACAACTGCAAGCCCCCGTTTTCTCTTGCAATACAAGTCTTTCATTTGCACAATACTTAGGATTAGGAAGAAAATGTTTAATTACACAGTGGAAAGCAGCGAAAATGGCAGTGTTTAATTGTATAAATATATTTTATTTACAATACTGCATTATGTGAAAACTTAAGACAGATACTATTTCTTCGCATTGAAGAACATTTTGGAGAAGTTTGAAAATTCAGCATCAGTATTTAAGAATGATCTAGTTTTTAACACTGCAGAAGAATTTTGACTATATCAAATAAATAATTTCAAAAATACTATCTATATAAACAATATGAAACATAGCAATATTTAAATGTCTTGAAATTGCAACATTAAATTATACTTTTTACCTATAAATGTATTTAGTATCGACTCACAAGGTTTTGAAAATGTGATTTAATAAATTTTCACACGCTTGCCTTGAGTAGGGCGCCCGTACACACACACACACACACAAGTGTATTACGTGTTATTTTTGTCACAAGATAAATATTAATAACTTCGGTGTAGTTCATTACACTCGCAAAAGTACACCACCTACATTTACAACAAGCATACACACACACACACACACACACACACTTATGCAAGTAGATTAAACATACATTTATTCATACAAGTACGTACAAACACAGAACTAATCAATCTCTATTGCATCATAAGTGAAAACAGTCATATTTAGTTTTTTAAATATCCTTTTCTTTAAAAGAATACATATTTGATTAACCAATGAAAAAATACTTTTGATGTTGGTTTATAAGTGATTTAGAAATCTGCTCTTAAAACACCTGATATTGTTTATGATTATAAATTTTTGTAAAAACATATATTTACGTTAATTTCTAATATATTGCAATGAAATTTTCTTATCCTTGAATATCTACAAATATAACAGGTATCAACTACTTGAAATGAATGATAATTTCTATTGAATTATGAAATGTTTTAATTATGTTCATCCCTATGTGTATGTGTATACGTACGCATGTGTATGTGCGTCGTTTCGTTCAACACTACGTGGGCGGGTAAATGTTGTGATATTGCAGAATATCATGAGCGGCGCGTGGGCATGGACAAGCGGGAGTCACACACACAGAGACAGAGAGATAGTAAAAAGTGGTAAGTGTGAGGGAGACAAACAGATACATAAACAGTGAGTATGAGTGAAACAGCAAGGAGAGATGTACAGTAACGGTTCGTATCCATACAACTCATTGCTTCGAAATAATTTTTACCTTAGAGATACAGATATTACAATAATTCAATCTGTTAATTTCCAAGTTTCTTTGAGTATTTTAGAGAATATTTTTAGTAACATTTAAGTACAAAATATAATATAAATTAAATAAAATTTAATAAATTAACTTCTACTTCAGACTTCTGTCTTTTTGATATTTTTTAATTGCGCAATAGATTTACTGAGAATTGTTCCTAATGAACCAACAGTTGTTACTTGAGAGAATCTGTAAGAGTGAGATAGTATGGTGTATGTGTATGTGTGTGTGTACGACCACGCGGCTATTCCTAGAACCCGCCCCCGTACGCCGCCCTACGCGCTTTGCTATTTCTAGTTCCTTTGGCTGAGATCTTTGACGATCTTTGCAAGACCGCGTGTTTTGCTGTTGCGCCGTACATGTGAACGGATGTTACCGGCTTGTGTTACTACTAACTGTTTTACACATTAACAAATAATGAACACACACACACACACATAGCATATAGCTTTCTCTATGCTATGCCTGGGTGGGTGGTTGATTTTACTTGAATTGTAAACACAATGCACACACACATAGAAAGCAACTATACCTCATTTAGAAATGTACTATTGACATGAGAGGTAGAGAAAAACAATTGCTAACATGATTTAACAGAGTGGAATAGTCTAGAAACAAACCACTTGCTGTTGTAAACATGTGACGTAAGTATATTCTAATATATAATATAATTAATAATCATTATGAATACAGAATATACACAGCGTGCAAACATTACTTATTACTTATGTTTAAATATAACTATATTATGAATAAAATGTATCACATATCGTATGTGAGGAAATGATGGTCATCTCCGTTCGTTTAATCATATAAATTGTATGATGAAGATCTATCTATGGATACATGTATAAACAACCAATCTACATCTTTAATTTATGACAAGAATAATTGATGCAATTTCCCATTCAATCTGTATTATATCGGTTCAATAAATTAAACATGTTCTTTCGCATAAGAAAAGAAAAAAACTTTATCATACATAAAAGAGATTTCTAAAGTTTTAAATTCTGGGTAACCGTTGCTAAAATGAATGACAGCGGTTTATCAAAACAATGTGTAAATATTACAAGAGATTTTACCAAATTAATATGAATACAAAAAATAATATTATCCATTACGTATAAGACTAATTATTATTAAACTATAATCACACTGAAAATATTTGAATGTCAGTTATATTCTGTTGTATTCACGCAAGTCAGTAATTATGTACATTGAAGTAATTGAAAATGGCACGCAACTACGTATGTCTGACTTCTATATTTGCCAAATTATTTTATGACTTTATAATGTGCAAGAAACATGTACTACATACACAAGATAGGACAAGTTATCTCAATATAAATAGTGAAGGTATGCATGTCGTATATGTGTAATTATTTGCTTACTTCTCGTGCTGAATAAAATATATTGTGTGTGCAATAGACGTGTAGAACTATGTCTGCATAGTTGCATGAAGAAAATATATACAAGTTTTAACATTCTTCTCAATGCAAATAAATACAATTCAGTATAACATTAAAATTCTGTAACATTTAAATTAGGGAAATTTATATATTTAACGAAAGTTTTAATTAGCAATATCATTATTGTGTATCGTTGTTTATATATGAATATTTGAAAACAATTTTATCGTTCATTTAGCCGAAGGATCCGGTAATTTTAGACGCGATATGATGGAGAAAAAACAGTAAAAAAAAAAACTCGAGTGTTGTTGTGTAGTCATGACAGGAAAAGGAAAGGAGCATTGAAATCGAACCATTTGTGCTGTAGCAGTAAAAGCGAGAGACGTTTTTTGGTAGTTAAAAATTCCTTTGGAGTCAAAATGAGGATGTAGGCAGATGGAAGTCATCCTGCTTGTGTATAACTGGCGTTTCCGGTACGGTCACGTGACGTTCGTGCTGTCTCCGTTGTACAGTAGCTTGTGTGCTCGCTTTAGAGCACGTCGTCGTTCGGTCGACGTCACGCCATTCACACAGTGACACTCAAACAACGGTACATATATACAACCGAATCTCTGCAACGGTTTTACACTTGCTTTTAAACATGAATCTAGTCTGAAAATATCCTGTCGGTGTGTGTGTGGTACATGAAATGAAACATGGTATGCATGCATTATTATACTACAAAGATTTTTACTTAGTAATAATTCAAATTAACATTCCACACGTTCAAAACAAGTACCAATTATTTGTTAATAATTTCTACAGGAATTTTAATAAGTATAAAAAGTTCAAAATATATTATTTATAGATTGTAATAATATTTAAAAATAGGTTTGACTATAATAGTGCACTGCAAGAATTAAAAATTATATTTGAGTATTTTTAAATAGATCTATATTTAAATCTAAAATATTATTGTTAAAAATTTGAGATAATAATTGTATATAAAATGCACTTACCTTCAAGTAAATGAACAACCAGTGGTACTAATAAAACTGAATGAGCCACTGTTTGGGAAACACTATACATCTTGTTTTGTATGCGATAAATAAAAAGACATTATGTAATTCTTGAAGTTGGTCTGTTGTTATTTAACATTATAATAATATTACAGTTTTATATGTACAGATCATATACAGCTACGCAGTTCGCATGCGCAAAATGCAGACTATGCCGTGTGTAAGCGCTTGTTCTTCACAGATTTGCAAGCATAGATCAAAAAATTCATCCAAATGCTATTCTCTTCAAACAACTCACTCAGGATAGATAACGCAATACACGTTAAACTCGTGTCGACCGACGAGGCCGTACTTGGAAGAAAGGAACAGAGTAAAATAAAATTATAATAAAAAAATATGTATGCTGTAAAGTACGAGTGGTCGGTCGTTCAGACTTATGGCGCGCGCGGCACAGTACAAGCGAATAAAGACTTCATTCACCAAATTGGAATCAAGTTTTGATCATGTTGCCACAGCACACACACACACACACACACAGAGAGAGAGAGTTATGTCTTATCGGGAACGGTTTTGTATTTTTCGAGATAATAAATAGAACACATATCAACTAACCGAAAAAAATATAACGATATACACAAATTCATAATAATCACTCTAAACTGGTACAGATTCCATATACTAGCAGCAGTAGCGCAAGTATATTCTTAACTTACTTCACATGAAATAAACTTCTCCATTCAAGTGTTCATAAACACAGAGAAAAACTAATAGTTTCTTTAAATATTACATCACTGAGTTAATAGTTGAATTTATCTAAAAATAGATAATTTCACAAAAAACAATTCTAAACATACTCGTGTCTTGTAAGTTTCACATTTGTGAAACTTATTTTATTTATTATGAATTTAGTGTATAACGTTTGACTGTTTGAAATGTTTATTTAATCTGTTACCGATTATTCTGTGTTTTGATTTATTAATTGGTATTGGTTATGCTTGCAAATATATAATGTGTGTTTGGCTGACTGGCATAGTCTGCAAGAATAATCTTTGTTTTACATAGAAAATACGCAACACATACTGCAACACTCACGCACGAATTTACACACGCTCAGCAGTGAAGGGGGGGGGGGCAGAGGTAGGTGGGTGGCGGTAGATTGGGCGTGTATACACACACACACACACACGCACGCGCATGCGTACTAGCTCACAAACATTTACAAACACGAACACGTTAATTTCACAGAAATTAATTAACAAACTATGGACTGAACGTGAGCAAAATA
This sequence comes from Calosoma granatense, assembly GCA_022063505.1. NCBI lineage: Eukaryota > Metazoa > Arthropoda > Insecta > Coleoptera > Carabidae > Calosoma > Calosoma granatense. The sequence continues at coordinate 3,404,140 of JAGJTL010001381.1, forward strand.
TACGCTACGCATAAATGTGTGTGTAGACATACGTACAAATATTACAGTCACCACTAGCCCCCGCCCCCGCCCCCCTCTGTCATATAATTGTGTTGTGTATACAAATAATAATAGTGGTTTCTTGTTTCAGTTTCCTTCTCGCCTTCGTCCACCATTCCGCTAACTATTATTTCATCATCTTCAATAAAAACGACAACGTTTTTTTTTCTTTCTTTCTTTCTTTCAATAAACATTGTCATTCTACATCTTTGCGCAGGACTAGATAATACTGGAGAGTCGATCATATGCACCCTTGTTGCCAGCTCACACCGCTGGGTTTTTTTTCTCAATGGTATGAACTAGCGCTCTCAACCGTCACCGTTTTTTTTCGACACACGCAACAGCAGCACTCACGCACATATAAACAATGCAATTTAACAATATTAACTTTTGTGTACAGTGATTGACTTTATTTACAAAAAATAAATTAATAAATGTTTATTTTTATTCAGAGTGTATGTATGTGTAGGTGTGTGTGTGTGTTGGAATAGAGCACACAGTAGTTACACACAGTCACACAGTCGCACACCAGCACTAGAGTTACATATAACAGGAGTGATTAGTGTCGGGTCAGAATTCAGGACTTGAGTCCAACAGTCTTTTCTCAGGGGTGGGCGCGTGTGGTCGACACCGGCAGCCAGCACGCGAGTGTCTAGCGTACGCTGCTTCCACGGCACGTTGACATCCACGCAGCGGCCAGTAGCACAGTAGACAGGGTAGGGCGGCTGTAAGTGCACCGAGACATGCCCAACGGGCGACACGCCGGTGTGGTCCACAACTGCACGGATCATCTGCGCACGTGGCACCCGCGTCCGTGTCCGAACAGTGATAGTACAGGCCCTTGACGCAGCACAAACACGACGCGTAGTCGATGAGGGCGTCCGCTGAACACAGACACGCATTATCGCACACCCACCGCGAGGGCAGCGGCCGTGGGGCTCGGCACGACTCGCACCGACAGCGTCCACACTCGGAGCAGATGATGTTCCCGCTGCTGGTACAGTCGCCCGCTCCCATACCCGTGCCGGTGCTGCTCGCTGCAGCCGCGGCTGCTGCGACAATAGCCGGATGTTCCTTTGTGAACGCCACCGGCTGTTTGGTGACGGCTGTCGTACCGTGGTGCTGGTGCTGGACGACAGGCTGATGCTGGTGGAGATGGTGCAGCTGTGCCGCGGTGCTCGTGGGCAGAGGTAGACGGGCGGGTCGTTCCAGATGCCGTAGTACGATTGGCGTCGTGCCCTTGTCGGTGGGTGCGGCATGATGGAACTGTGTCGTCGCTCGGAACGGCGTCTCCACGTACTCGTTAGTGGCACGTTCAGCATCGGGCCGGGGTGCTTGCAGTGTGACCGGTGTGAGCGGCGGCGGCGGCGGTGGTGGTGGCGGTTGGTGATGATGGTGTTGGTGGTGATGGTGTACCGGTGCCGGTGCTAGAATAGTACTGGCGGCGGTAGTACCAGTGGAACGTAGCGGTGCTAGTGGTGCGGTGAGCGGTGTTGGCGGCTGTGTCGTCGCCTGGACGCTCATGATCGGCGCCCTCGGTCGGTGAGCGCGCGGGACTGTCCGGCCACCATGGTGAGCCATGTGGCCCGGCGGTGCACTAGCGGCCTAGCCAGGCTCCGTCTCGGACCGTCATCGTCGCCAGCTGGAAAACACACAGAACATACTCCATTATACTTACAAATCTCAATGTATACACTTGCATACTTGCAAGAAAAACTAACATTTACTTAGCACATATATAGAAATGTAAATTATCAAGAATTATATTCCAATTTCAGTTCAGCTCTAATTGTATTTGAGTTACAAACTCTAGTCAATAATCACCCAGAATGAAACAAATATTATCTGCATAACACATTATCTCAACTTCCGCTATCTCAATAACTTCATATAGTAAGTTACTAGTAAAATGCACGTTGTAGTATTGTATTAGTTTAATTTTTCTATAAACAATAACTAAAACAGGTTTGCTTGTTATCATGTACATCCTATTACGCTTTCACTTTGAACACTTCACAATGAAACACGCTCATAATCCTGATCTTATCTAAGCCAAGCATGAATGTGTGTACGACTGATATGCTTTTCAATACAGTGTGTTCTTGTGTGATATTTTCAGCGACGAATACCATTCAAGGTAAACAGAAATAACTAAAAATAAAACGTAATCCGTCATGTGGTGCATCAGTCACACATTCTGTCTGGCATTCGTGTGAAATGTTTCAACTTGAATAAACTACACCAACCAGTGCAGACATAAGCAACTGTTATTGTACAACATTCAATATTTGAAAACTTTTTTTACTTATTATTGTATAAGAAAATTAAGTACTGCAGTTCATCCTACTGTTTTTTCCAATTAATATAATAATTACAGATTTAATGACTGAGATTCTCAGATGTAATGAATGATTGTAAGGCTTACAAATAGCAAAAAGTTTCTAGAATTCTTAATGCCAAAGTGGTGGAAAGAAGTACACTTCGGTGAGAGGGGTAACGGGGAGGGTAAAGTGTAAAACGTCCCCTTGTAAGGTGACCAGGTGTTCGCGTGCTCACATTTGGTGTGTCGGGCTGTGCCGGCGTGTTCCAGGAATGGAGACCGACGGTTGGGCGTGCTACCTGGCAGTCAGGTCTTGTGGTGGTGGGCAGCAACAGCGGCAGCGGCGGCTTGTCGCGCTTGCAACACCGCACACACACATACATCCATGTATATACATATATACAAGCTAGCGTCCGCGGCCCACACGTCTTTCATAAATATGCATGCACAATGGCGCGCGGCGGCTGCCCACGCTGCTCATGGGAGCGGCACACACACACACACACACACAAACATACACGCACACCTGGTGCCGGTCAGGGTGCGAGACGTCGTGATAACCACGCGACGCACAATCAAGCGTCGTCACAATGTCGACAATGATACAAAACGAACGATATACAAGTCTGAATCTGCAGAAATTCATGCCTACAGTGTGGAAATAGAGAAATACTCGTGTTTCTAAATGATAAACCCACTTTTTATACATTTCAATAACATCACGCATTCATAATTGCCAACTAGTAACACATGGGAGGAATTTTTTACAGAAAAGAAACCACCAACATGAATTTCTATACGAAAACAATTCAAAACGTATAAATGGAATAAAAAGTATACATGTTTTAAAATTAATCTTGTATGAAAAATAACTGCAATGATAAAAATTTGTAATAGACGCCAATCTAACTGATATAAATCGTTTGATATTACAGTTTTGATTTAAAAGTATATTTTGCATAATGAAAATAGTGAATGAATAAGTTAAAAGATCAATTTAGAGAGAATTATTCATACTTTTTTGCAATAAGACATTTAAACAGTGATTTAAAGGAAATCAGAAGTATAAAGTATTTCTTGTCAAAATGTTTTTACTGTTTAATTCTAAGAATTGTATTTTAAGTATTTGAATGAATAATAAATGGTGTTTTTTGTTATTCAATGTTATCAAATAACGGTTACTAGTTCCGGTATTATCGCTACCTAATGCTCATGTATCTACACTATATATTATTTCGTTATTCAACAAACATCCCCTTCATATTGCACATAAAATACATCTAGATACGAAACTGTTATTCTAGAATATATACTGGTTTATTCTTTAAACTGTTCAAAGTATTTTTCACAACAGAAAACTGACCTGGAGGCATACCATCTGCTCTATGAAACAGTGCTGGACAAATGAACGAATAGAGGATGTGCGTGCTTTTATTATAACAATCTTAATTTAACACTGGCAAGTACAGATTGTCGTTAAAACGCATACACAGGAAACGAGATATTTGAGATTGAGTAACGGCCGGTTCGCCGCGAAACAGGACGACGATAAGAAGATGACTTCCGGTCACTGGGTAGTTGTTTAGAAATGAGAAAAAAACTCACTTGATATTTACAAAGTGTGTCGTAATCCATGTTGGACGGGGCAGCGTCCTAAGTGAGGGTGATACACAACACACTCGGCACATTGTACACCAAAACAATCACGCACAGAATCGTTGCAAAACTAGTTATAGTGAAATGTACAACAGTGTGAAGCGAACACACGCGTAGTAATATCCGTGATCGTTTTGGCACGGATCCACTAATACAAGTTATGGCATTCAGCCAACAAACACTAGTCGAACGATCAATGTATATATGTGCGTGTTTAATTATGAAGTCGCAGAGAGGGAGAGAGAGAGAGAGAGTAACACAGCACAATGAATGTGTATGTGTGTGCAGGAGCGACGGGCAGAGTTAAAGAGAGAATACACAACACCACACTTAAACTCACGCGTTGCTCACGGCCGACTGTTGTTCGTTGCTGAGAGCGCGCTATGAACTCTCGGTACGCGCAACTGTATGCGAGTGTGGCGTCGCGCGCGGCCAACCACGGAACTGCGAAGGCTTTTTATGAATGGAAGGCAGCCATCATGAATGAAACAGCGTACATTCAAGGCGCGCCGCATCGCACGTGGCCAGGTTCCACCACCGGAGTACCGCGGCAGAACACACAGTTGCCCCTCATTCTTAAATGCAACGGTGAAAGTTCCGCGCTCCACACACACACACTACACACCGCCTGCCTCTGCTCGCTTTGCAAAACTTTCCTTATTCAAACTCTCTCAATATACGATCAATTCATAATATCTACTGTTGTATAACTACTCTCCATGAGTGTATGTGTGTGCGTGTACATCACGATTCACTACAACCAGATGTGTCGTAATGTGTTATTTTATATCACAATATTTGCTATAGTTCAATACAGTAACTACAATCATTTTTACATTTCTTACTTTTTATTACAGTAAAACAACTAGTATATTTTTTTCGTAAGAATTACAAATAACGGTAGATATGACCAATATTCTGTAATAAATTAAATTGGTAAAAGAATGTATAGTTTATATGTAAAGTTCAGGTAGAATATGATGCTTAAATGTATATTACTCGTGCAGACATACTTATGTTAGCTATTTACAACTGAAGCACAGTTTAAGAAGCACTGGTTAACAACCCCTCCGTAGTTAAAAGAACTTTGTGACGTTTCCAGGAAATCCCCGCCCAAGGATGCAAGCTGAATCTCAAGTCACTATTACCTATAGAAAATAGCACCTATTTATCTACCTAAGTTACCTTTACTATAACAGCTAGAGCCTAAAATACCTGCCTACAAATATATACCTTTTCTTTTCTTAACGAAACAATTAAACCTCTTTTATATACATTGCTTTATTGAACAATACTTATATTTATCTTAAATTTGTAAATGTACCATTATTTTATTTACTAATATATTCTTAAAGTTTTGGTATATGGAAGAAAATTCTGAAATATTATTATTCATTGATTGGTACCAGTCCGTTGTCTACGCCAATGTATAGTGCAAAATTTCATTTGTGACATCTATTTTGGTTGTGTGGACGAGTCCGTTTAGATGTCGACATTTAAAAATAGCTTAGGCGATCGCATTTTGGGAGCGCACACATAAACCTATGAACAGCCGTGTGGTCTACTGCGGACATAGTATACATTAAATGACATATGTACAGATAAACGAGAGGAAGAGCAGGAGGAGGAGGAGGAGTCATTCGACGGATATGCGAATTCAGTATTGACTGTCATGTAACAGTAGACTAAGCGTGCGACAATGACGTACATGTAACCTTCACATACACACTATGTATGTGTGTGTGTATGTTATATAACAGTCAACAAGCATTCAGAAATTAGGTCTGTCCTCTAATTGTCACTATTTAAGAAACACAAGCGCACCATGTGGTCACTTTGTAAACAATTACTGTCATATATATGAACACTTGTACAACATAGTTTTGCATTCGACAACGTTTTCATTTAATTTGATTAAAAACGAGATGCGAAATCTTAATGAGAATTGCAAATACGAAATTATATCATTCATAGAGAACATTATGTATGATGTAATGTATTATATAGTCTGTATGTTTATATTGTTAAATATTTATTTGTAGAACGAATAGTATTTAATTCTTGTGGTTAAAGTAATTGCAGGTTTATGGAACGAGTATATTCACTGGAATTTTATATTACTTTGGCATAAGTCCCCTGCGTCGTATGCCACCACGCATACATTGCTGTACATAAGGCAGTATACGTTTATACGTCTTCACAAACGCTTCTAGAAATTACAATTTGATATAAATTTGAACACATTAATCTACAGTATATATTAGAAATTTCATTTAAAAATACAAAAAATCGAATAAAAGTATACCTCTACATAAATAGAATAGAAAATTATTTATTTCTAACATGAATTTTCAATTCTAAACCAGCTTCATTTCGGTTCAGACACTATAAAACAATATTTATTTGATTAAGAACTAAATGATAAATATCTCCTTTATTCATCCTGTTAATAAGACAATTCAACACATATTCCTTGTATTAATATCTAATTGTTGTATCAACAATCTATTGCGTTATATACAAAAAAAAACTAAAAGAATATTTCATCTACATTAAATGCCAAATTGATATTGGCATGCGCATATGTGGAAAACAGCAGCCGCAGTAACAGTAGTGCGACGTTGCCAACACTACCGAATGTGTTTGTTTACTGTTTTCGGGAGTATTTATTAGTCAAGATTTATCACTGCCCGTTACATAGATAACAACTTGAAAATACATTACACAGTAAAAAACATAAAACTGAATTAAACACAATACACAAAAATTACGTTTGCATAACACTGAGTGCAGACAGTATTGCGCTTTTGTATTTTTTTTATATTTATTGTGTACCAGTAGTTGCTTGTTTGTTTTTATTGTATATCGAATGTATTTTCTTATTATTATGCTACTGTTGTCTCACTCGCTCCGTACATACGGCGTGTGTGTGTGTGTTGATTTGTTGACGTTTACATGTGGAGATTAATCAGTCTTGTTTGGTACATGTGTTTTCATTGATTAGATACGTAATACATTTAATTCTGTTTAATATTTGAAACCAATGTAATAGTATTCATGCCTAATATATAAATTATTTATTTAACTCTTGCAATATTTATAAATGGATATTCTAGAAGGAAAGAAAAATTTGTGAGAAACCAGTATGAATGAACATGTGTATGAATGAAGGGTAGCTACTCCCCTTGCTGTATAAATGCTTAATGTACGTTTGAAATAATTTAACATGTGGTAAGTCAGTTACGGGAAACTGTACATTTATTACGAAGGGAAGTTGAATGAATGAAGTCGTTCTTTATGAATGGGAAACACTCCCCTAACGAATGACTGTTAAACAGCTGCTCACTACGTGAATGAATATAGGTTGGCACTGTTACAACAGATTGGAAATGTACAAAAAAAACAGACTTGTTAGACGATTATTGGGTTTAAGCTTTGTTGACATCCCGGTAGGATTACAGTTGCATGATATTTTAATAGTACGTTGCATTTTACAGCTAATAAAAAAGAATAAATTCTTTTTACTGAAAACCTTAAAATAATACAGTCATTGCTAAAAAATGTAGAGAAAAATTCCCACAATACTTTAAAATACTTGGTTTAATATTGGAATATAATATAACTTTCTCTTAGCAGTATTACTAATAATGTTATATTATTTGTGAAATGAAAATTACAATATAAAAGCTATGACAATTTAGAATATAAATAAATATATAATATTTGATTGTAAAGAGATATATAGTAAATGAAATTGTCTATAGAGCGTCAAGGAATGAAACAGGCAACTGTTTGTTTGTTTGTTGACTGGTTTTATTTTTGTCATTTCTAAAAGGAACTGTTGGCATTGATGCGGATGAGAGTCTGGGGTTGGAATCTGTACGGCTCACTGATCGCTGACAGGAAATACGGTAGTCGGACAAACGAAAGATTTTAAGTCTTAGCGTTTCGGTCGCGGTTGGCTTAGGCCCCGTGCGAACCCGCACCTCTGTCACCGCCGCCGTCATCATCACATCGCAGCCGAAACTCATGAATGAATTCGCGCATCGGCAAACAACACTCGGCAAACATCGGCGACAATCGGAAACGATAATTAACACGATCCGGGATGCCATGCCATGCCTGTGCCATTCCTATTCCGTATCATTTCATTTCATGCGATCCGAAAGTTGCACACACTGTGAAATGAACCGACGAATGAAACACCGTGGTGACGCAGTAACGACTTATGTTTTTCTTTTTCTTTTCGTTTCTTAGAAACACAGAGCTATACAATATTTTTTGCCTTAATATTAAGTTAGAGAATCAAACAGAATATATACAAAAAAGAAATACATATTTCTGTCAGGTTTTCGTGATGTAATTCATAGTATTAAACTGTAATTTAAATTCAGTTATTTAATTCTTAAGATTACATTCTTAATTTTATTGATGTATATAATACTTTCTTCTGTTATTTCGTAGTAATTCATTTCTAATAAAATTATATTTAATTATTAATTGATGTAATGAATAGTTGACTGTTGTTCGCAAGGTGCTTCTTCCTAATAAAACATGTATAATTATGACTGAAGAGTTTTGTGAAGACACGTAGGTACGTACATATTTGTATGGGAACCGGAAATCATGTATCTGTCTACCTGTATGTGTATGTATGTGTGTTGTATATAAATTATACGTATTGGCGTGTTTAATTAATATAACTAAAGGATGTAGGAAATTATAACAGTGATTTTATTTCTTACAATAACCAGGTGCTGTAAATGTTCTATATATGTATTATATATGTGCCTGTGTGTGTGTGTTGTCTCAGGATTAGATTATACACACACACGTATGCATGTATATACTAAAATTGCTTTATATAAAATTCTAACGGATGGAACTAAAAAAATTCTTCTAATACATTTTTTAGATGAAATAATTGTAGAATTATGTGATATATGAAAGGGAATACATGTAACATTTTTCAATGAACAAAAAACGAATTATTGCAGTTTTGCAAATGTGAAATTAAGTACAATTATTGTAACAAGACATCATAAAC
>JAGJTL010001381.1:3431159-3442964 GCA_022063505.1 Calosoma granatense
ATACACATTGAGACAGCAAGTACGATATCTGTGAATAGTTTACTTGTATGTGCGCTCGGCTAAACTGTACATTAGGACCACTGAGCTGACAGATAAGCGTAACGTAATAAGAGATCAACATGTTCGAAAGCACGTATATCTTATGAAAATAAAATTCATTCCACTCTTATCACATGGGAATACTGATATATACAACGAGACATGAGAGACAGTTATATATTTTCAATGAAATAATATGTATTACACAATTTTGTCACTAAAGAATCTTTAACCCTGTACCATATTGCTGTGACAATAAAATACAATGTTTAATGTAAGCATGTTGTTTCTTGTTATTAACATTTATTCTATATTAGATTAAATGTGTATAGCCTAGGGAGAAACATTAACTAATTTGTATTTACACCAAGTAACAACACAGCAAAGAAAAAAAAAACAAACGAGATAAATCTAAATACAAGTTATGTATTATATAACAGCCACTTGTTCTGCAATTATAATGCAAATGTAACCTTGACAATTGTAATAGTTTCAACGTTAACATACAATAGTATACTCGCATACAGATAATATTCTGTTAAATATGAAACAATTTATTCCAGTGCATTATATAGTAATTTAATTTTATATTTCATTCTCATGCCTTTAGTTTTCTTGATGAACACGGATGAATAATTATTAAATTATTAAAAAATAAATCTGTTCAACAATATTATCAAGTATGGTTATGTTATGTAGATATCAGACAGCTTATCGTAGCAATGCCTGTAAGAGAGTTTAGTGTAATTTTAAACCGGATTTCCGTTTCCTGTCTCTTGAAGATATTTCGTTTTATTCATAGCGTTTACCAAGTTAAATTAAGTATGGAAATATCTTACAAACACATAAACATTTCATATACTTGTACATACAAGTCTGTATAAACATACATATGTGTATTTAATCTGCAATATAAAAGTTTAATTAACATTTTTTCCACATATATTCTCTAAATTAAACTACACACAAAATATACAAATTTATCTTTAATAATATTTATCAAGCAATGATGTAAAAACAACTAAAAAAATTGTAATTTGATTTTCTTCTATATACTGTATATCACCAATCAGACGATAGTGCACATTTTTAATATAATTTCTTAATAAATTAATATTACCCAGTGTACCGTTACGTTGATATGCAAAAGATGATGAAGTCATAAGTTTTTATGAGTAGAAATCTCCGTTAATTATTATTAATAACAAGTTGAGAACAATTTACGTTCAATTCAGCTACAGAGTAACGTTAGCTCGTCCACCATGCATGCATGTCTGCATGTGAAAAAACTGGTTTATAGAAGAAAATATTCACAACGTGGCGATTTCTAAATGATATGTAGATTTACGACTTCATTCATTACTTCGTCACATGTAAATAGCCATTGTAAAACTAGAGCTATTATTTTTTAAAACAATTTTAATCAATTGTACTTATTTAATAAACTCAAATTTATCATCATTTGTTGTTATTTGTTTTTTTATCTTACCTATTATATTTAGATATTTAAACTTGAATATACGGAGGAAAGAAAATTGATGTTTTATATTATTACTACTATTTTGTTCGCATGGCAGTAATTATTATATTATGTACTGTACGGAAATATTTTAACAGATTATATATAGTAGTATATATTCTACATTGAACATCACCTTGAATTATTATATGAATATAAATAGCCGTTTGAAATTCATATGTATATAGTATATAGGACATAGTTACGTATATGCAATGATTGATACGTGCATCAAATGACCTCTCTACTATACTATACGTATACACATGTATTTACATAACACAATCATTAAGCAAATGCTTGTATCCATTAATTAAATATCACAAGTAACAATTACCTACATATTCATTGAATGGTACGTGAAACCAATACTTTACTATCACAACAATAAATATTCAATGAAATATTGTGAATGAATCTGGTTATTTATCAATATATCTTTGTTGAAACACAATCAATAACGTGTTATAACTAGTATCATCGATATTTGGATAATAAATTCATATTATGAACACTTACTAGAAGTATTTTAAATAGAACATATTTATTTCAGAACAACTATATGTGCATACAAAATTTAAATATTAGGTATACAGTATCAGCATTATATAGATAGTACTATTACAATTCTGATTTTTCTAGTTAATTTTGTTAGAAACTCGTTGTTGTGAATAGAACAAATCTATACATATATGTGAAACATGTGACGCGACAATTACAAATAAAACTATTACAGATTACGCTCGTATTTGTCAAATATATTTCGACCTTGACTGTACATAATCGCGGAGCATTCTGATAGATTTTGTACTTATTTATAAAATTTTATCATCTACAAATATTTTAATGTTTACAACCCAAACGTAACAACTTGCTGTGGATGAATATCACCACACACCATTCGTTATAGTGATATTCATCAACTAAAATATTATTATTATGAATAAAACTGAACTGTTATTTCTCAGAAATACATAATTAAATATTTCATTCATAACATGTAATTCCTGTCTGTTATTTATTTAATTAATCACTTGTTTTCAATAACCAGTCCATATTTAAATAAACATTTAAATTATTGTAGAACCTCGTAGTCGAATAAAATCGTAATACACATATATTGGTATTTTTACATTTGATTGGAAATTAAAATATGTTATTGAATTTTTAATAAAACTGAGAAAATTTGCGTTAGATCTTTGAACTGTAAATGCTGCATGTTAACAATTCTTCGTTTGGTTAAAGACGTTTGAAAGAGTATTGTAAATGGACGCGTTAAAACTTGTATAATATGGTTTTATTACATTTCCATATTGACGATCAATTGATTGTGTATTTGGATGTGTGAAATCTAAGAACGATTAGATTCGTTCATCGAATATTGCTGCGGTGGAACTGAATGGTGTGCTCCATAGTAACGTGGTTCACCTTGGTCACGCTATATATGTATATTTACAACACACACACGCACACACACGCACGATTGTATATATGTGTGTTAGCCACGCATTTCGCGCAATTTCATTCCTCTGCACATGCGCAAATTGGATAATACCTACAATCTTCATCAATATACTCATTCTTTACTACTGCGAGGTTTTTTTTTATTTGTCCTTTCTCTAAATGGAGAGATTTCATACATATTTACTTGCATTACGTCAGCAAATTCCATAGAATACACTCATATATTGAATATATAAAAACAAAAAGTAGAAAATAATAAAATTTAACTGTTGATTTGTAACCTAATTAGAATCTTATACTATCTTGACTGCTAGAAAATAAAATCAATTCTAGTTTTTATAAAACTAGTTGTGTATATATCCGTTTCCTGTACGTTTAAATCTACTTTAATTAAACTCAGGCAATGCTATACACGTAGATACTGTTTCTGTTAATAAATTTGGCACCAGATTTCCTCATAAATGACAAAGAACAAATTTCCTTCAAACCGCTTTTGAACCGGATATTTTTTTGGGAAATTAGACTAATCTGATATTACTGTTTTAAAGCTACCCGTAAATATCAGTTGCTACAACATAATCCAATTGGAATCTAATACTAGTTCGTGTATGGTAAGTAATATATAAAAAATTATATCATAGCACAGCAAAAGACTTATGTATTAAACAGAATATTGTTTCTTCAAATAAGAAACTTATAAGAAGTTTTAATATACCCTTATATTCATTTGGACGACTATTTAACTAATAAACTATTACTGATTATCAATATATGGACAATATTTCATTTCCTCTTTTCATTAAATAGATATATACCTATAAATATAATTAGTAGAGTATAGTTTGTTTGAAAAGAGCAACTTAGCTACGCAAGTGACGCGCCTGGATATGCTGAAGAACGCAACGGAAACGAATTGTTTAATATTGTATAGTTTTTTACCGGCATGCGTCGTCGTCGTCTCCTTTTCTCAACGCTCTTACAAATGCACTCGCACACACACACACACACATGAATAAATACAAGCAGCACATACACACATATACTGAGAGAGGGTGAACGAACTGCGACAGACCGGCGGCGCTCAATGAATTACAGAACGCGCTTAGTGAATGAACGGTCGTTCGAACGAAGCAACAGCAACAGCAGCAGCAGCCTAGCCTAGCACACGGCCGGCGCTTTCACGACAACCATGCCGCCGACCTGGTTTCAGAGAAACACGGGAGTGTCTTGCGCGCATACACACACACACATCGCACACGCTGCCAAATATCATTGAAGGCAACACACAGTTGCGCAAACATACACGCACACACAACCTCTTGCTTCTTTTCTCTCTCACTCGCTCACTCACTCACTCACTCAGAGTCTTGATAACCGCCGCGACCGAACGACCTAACCTAGCAAACCGACCAGCAATCAAGAGAACAGCAGCGGATCAGACTGTGCATTACAGCACGTAACAGTGATTGTGTTCATGTGTTTCGCTTACCTCGATGCTTATGCGGACGTCTCCTGTCTATGGTAGAATATGCCGGAGATATGGATATCCTGCCTGTCCCGCACGTACGTTACGCTGTCGTTTCTCAACGATTGTCGCTTTACAACTTCCTTCTCCTCCTTCCTCCTCCTCCTCCTCGTCTTCGTCGTCCACGCCTTCGTCGTCGTCCACTTTGTCGTTCGCAGCCGATCAGTTTGAGCGGCCAACGTGCCTAGCTGGTGTCATGACTCTCTCGATTACTACTGCTCTTGTCGCTGAACCATTAAACTAAACTGATCTCACTGACTGGCTGGCTGAATGGAGACGCCGATACTGCTGATGTTGATGATGATGATGATAACGAAGCACAATACACAACGCGCACACCAAACCACGAAGAGCAAAGAGCTCGCGAGAGATGAGCACCTAACCTGCACTGTCAGGCCGCGGCGGCCATGTCAGCAGCAGCCAGCATCACTGCGTGTTGTAGGAGTCACTTGTTGTGAGCCGTTCGCTTGCCTCGGCTGTGAAACCGAGAGACACAAACACAACACGCGCTGCTGGCCCGAGTTCGACGGATGGTCGTAATCTCTACTACTCTTAACAGCAACAACACTCGCGGATTCACGATGTTCTCTCTATACTCGTACGTACAACACGACACTCGATCAACAACAACAACAACAATAACAACTAGAACACACTGAACGCTGTAATGAAACTGTATGTGCAAGGACGACACTCTACAACCGACAGAGTTATATTTTGCTTTAGTACAATGATGATGATGAACGCAGCAGAGAGAGAGCCCGATACGGCAACACACAAAACCTTGGTAAGTCTGACGGGCGACGGCCAGCCGCCGCTCGCTGTAGCGCAGCAAACACAGCGCATGCGCAAAATCCCGCGCGCTTCCCCTGACAGCATTCCGTGCGTCCGTTCCCGCAACATACAGTGCGCGCCCACCACTCAGTGCTATGGACCGGCTTCACTCTCCGCGCACCCCCTCAACCAGCCAGCCGAATATATAACCGTCCTCTGACCCCCCCTAGCAGACTTGTTGTTGTACACCGACTATGCACTCATTCATTCATTCGACAAGCGAGCAGGCACACAAGCTGCTGCTGCTGCTGCCGCGCTTACATACATATACGGAATTAGAACGACCAACAAAACGATGAATGGACGAGAAAATCGTTACATTGCGGCGCGCGGATTTCACATGCGGCACCAGCACGCGGCCTCTTCCAAGTGGGGCAGGTGGTGAGCCTCCGCCATACACGCAAATGCCACCGGAAACAGAATGCGTGTGCTTGTATGTATGTAGTGTAAGATTAGCCAGCAAAGTACAATATACAGTGGCAATTCTTTGCAGAATTTCAGGTTATTTTACTTCCGGTACAGGAAACAAACAGTACATGTATTCGAGCAAAGATACTAGTATAATATTTCTGCTATTTTCCTTTGCTGATATAACGAATTTCGTTCACAACTTGTACTGCAATACCTAATACTCACTGTGACTAGTACGTTATAATACGTGTATATCTGAATAAAATATACAAATTTTATCTCTCACAAGACAGGTTTTGTTTGAAATATATGTTTGCTATAGAGCAAGAAACCACATTGCAAATAATAAAACATAGATAAGTTCACAGACATCAATGTATATTTAGTGAAAATAAAACATGCCGAGCTATTAAAAGCATCCGTTTGTTTAGAAACATAATACTGTGTAGTAAGAAAAGTTTAAAACGAGAAGTCAACGTGAATGTTCGGTTATCTGTACAATGTTATAGATAACAACATTTCGGACAGATTGTATTTCGTTCAAGAGCACATTATCTGCTCCTGGAAATTGGTGAAGAGAGAGAAATCTTTGTGTGTGAGTGGAACTCGGTGTTAGTATGATAAATATATCTACATTCACTGGCTATTAGGGACCTCTTCACAATATGTACTGATATCAACCTGCATTTTATCCAATGCACAAAAAAATATTTAGGAGAAATTGGTAATATTATTGGTTGTTTATCTTCTAGCAATAACAGTGGCAGAATATACAGTATTTAGTAAAAATCACCAGATATATTTCAATATGACAAATTATTTCTCAGGATTGCTAAAAAGCACATCATTCTATAAGATTTTGAATAATTACAATTGAAAATATCCATGACGTTAGAGAAATATATAAGTTAATATAACAGAAGTAATTTCTGTAGTTCTGTACAAACTATTCGAATAATTCCATATGTGTACATATGGTTTGCATATCTACGTTATTCAAATATTCCATACATTATCTTATTTGCCGATGCTGCTGACAATTATCGTCGGTGTCCTTTATAAATATTCATTAGTGTTTTTTCCTTCTCGCAGTCTTTCATTTGCTAATGGCGTTGCATTGCAATTATCAAAGTAGGATTCATTTCATAAGCGTACACTGTATGAACGGGTGCGGTATGTATGTATGTGGTTCCCTAGAGATACAGACAAACCCACACACGATATCATTTGTGAAACTATGAGACACAAAACTTTACCACAAAACGTGTACAGAGATATTCATTACAAATTCAACATATAACAACACATAGATTTATTTATTATTAACTATGGTAACTTTAGCATACAAATATATTAGTATTTTGGCATTACTTTTAATAATCCCAATAAATAATTTATATCAATATACATATTTATTTCTACTATATATTTACATCTATAATTTCCTTCTATTTTTTAATAGGTTTTTAACGGAAGGAATATAAAATGTTTTTAAGGTTGACAGATATTTTAAAAGGAATTTCATTCATAAAGTTGAACGCTGAGTTAAATGAATGAATGAGAACAGAGAGTTGTTCTTGTTCCGTTTGTATGTATGTATGTATGTATATATGTTTACAGTTGTACTCATATGTATGTAGTTACCGTGTAACTGACTAATTGCGTGAGATATGTCACTACGTCACGCTGTGCTGATAAAAAACAATGCAATTCTATTCAAATGTTTTTCAACATTCGCATGATTGCATTTACCCACGTACCTTCAAGGTGAACGCGACCGCTAGTCCGCGAAGGACGCCCAATTTGACAACAAATATACACACATACATATATATAGCTAGTATCTCACACACACATACACAACACACACATATGTATGTATGTATGCGAAATTCATTCATAAAATCTAGTCAACTATACCTGCATATAACTATTTACGCAATACTGCTAGAAAAATATCCTTGCTACATAATTATTATACATTAATTAGCCATTGAAAAGTATTAATAAAACATATAGGAGTGTGTGTATGAACAGGTGCGTTAACGAGGTGAGGTAGTTAAGGTTAGAAGTGATTAGTAAGCTATTATTAAAGAATTAAAGGTGTTCTAATTTGTTTAGAAATTATATTTATAATACTGTTTACCTAAATTATTCCAGTTCATGAAGATATAAGTCACTTCAAGACTAATAGAATTTTGCTAAACAATTTTGAATAGATATTAACATAACATTGGAATATAACATGAAAAAAATTTATCAATAATAAAAATATATATTTCTAATGCTATATTTTTACTAAAACATAAAGAATAATACCTGCCTTGAACTGAACATTATTAAAAAAAGTACCACTGTAAATTGCAATTATTTTAAGAAAAGCGCTCAGAACTAATAAACGCCTAATTTGATGCAACCAGCTTTATCGCAAAGTTATACAGTAACTTACATGAATTCTGTAATTTTATTAAAACAATTATATTATTTCTTATTAATTTCGTACATATTGAATAAGTAAAATTTCGTAGACAGAAGTCTAATATAAAATTCTGATAATAAATTTATTTTTCATTCTGATACGATTGAAATTCCATTCATTATTAGAGGCTTCCTAAGTTGAATGAGTCACATGCCATGAATGAAATGTAATTGGTGAACCGATAGATAAGATACTAATCAGTAATGAACAGTATTGAACTAATGGATTAAAAGTACAATGGAAATTTTACTTTTAATTTCACCTCGATTATCAATTGTAACATATCTTGGTTCAAAAAGAACAATTGATATTTTTTTAAGAGTCTGTAATCTTATTATTTAACATTTATTATTATCTACTGTTGTTTAGTACAGTAAGTATTTATAGGTACTCCAATAATTAGATTAAAATAATCGTAATAATGAGTTCAATTGATCATTTAATTCAACGGTTACATATAAAAAGTTGTTTTTTAAACAAGTATTAGAACGTAATTATTATTTATATAAATAATCCAAAAAATTAGTACATTTTATCAAGAAATCCCTGACTACATGTTTTGTATCAAAGATTAGTTGATTGTCTGTTTATAAAGCCAAATTTAGAGTATTCATTATCAGATGTTGAGAATGGAAATATCAATGGAAACAATAGCGACGCGCGTCGCGACGATCATTCAGACAACTGAATGTTTTACATTGTATTACATGTAATTGTCATTTGTTTTAAAATAAATAGTAATCTATTTATATTCTGTCCCATGTGTTTTGACATATAAGCTTTTATTGTATATCATAAAATTAACATTGCTTGCTACAGTTTTTCATTACATTTTTTGCAGTTGTTTATATATAAATAAATAAATAAAACAAACTAATATAATCATAATAAATTAATTATATTATCCACATCTGTATTCATAGTTTCCAGTAATTTTAATTAGATTATTTCCAGTGAAACTGATAAATATATTAGAAAAAAAAAACACCTACATGAAACGAATACCGCAAAGTTCAGTTGTATTCTTGGAAATTTTATTATTGTTATATTTTTTTCCATGTTTCTATGAAATTTAATTTGAATATTCATAGTATAGTTTGTTGTTATCTTTGTAAATTTTGTAAATATGTATGTATATATTTCAATAAATGTTTTATATAGATATAACACTGTGTACATTGTCTGTAGGAGTTTCATATTATACCAGATGTTCAATTAAAATGTAACAACATTCATACTATTGAAAAACATCTATTAATCAACAAAAAAAAATACATGTATTTTTTAAAATAAATCTGAATGATCATATACAAATATTTTATTACATTAATGATTAAGAAAAAATAGGGGTTGTTTTATTTCAAAAACAGGTAACTCTTGATTTCTATGATATTAAAAAAGAGCCTATGTTTTATATTTATTTAAATAGTGATTTGATATATGGTCTATAGAATATGTAACGAAACATGTAACAAATGCATATGTACATACCTAGCCGATGTTACGACACGTTCGTTTAGTGATTACACGAAGGTACTACTATGTATAACAGCACGTGTACACATTACCAATAAACATAACGTGCTTCCCCGTGTGTGCTAGTGTGCCGTTTGTTATGTGTACTAGGTGCCAGTATGGCGGATATGTGTGGGCGCACTAGGCCGGGCCTACACCCATCAGGTACACCTAAACACCCACGCGCCTTAATATGTCACCATAGCAACGTGCGAATTCAACCACTCGCGATATCAGGGGTGGTCGGTACCGTTGTGTGACGTGGGCGCCTAATGCAGGGTTGGTGATGTTCGTTAGACTGAAGTGCGCGGGAAATTGTGGTAAATGTTATAATAGCTAATGGTCAGGTTCTTTTACAAAAATAACAGCAATAATAACAAAGAATCAAATATAATAAGGGCAACTTATCGGTTTCCTCTTTCGGTATTAGTATTTATCAAAAGAAATAAAGTAAATCTAAACCTTTATATATATTTCCCATATTTTGCTTATTAGTAAATTTCTAAAACTTGCATTATGCAGAATATCGAAAAATTTAATATTAATATAAATATTTAATATTATAAAGCACGCTAGGAATTTATTTGACTATTATAATTAAATATTAATTAATTAATGTGAAGCAATTTACAGCTTATTAATAAATAACCATGAAGAATATGTAAATTTAATTACACTAATTAATTTGATTACAATGTATTCATTTTTCTCAGTTATTTTACTGGTAAACTAAACTTTACTTGTGTTAATATTATCATTTTGCAAAATATTAAAAAATGTCCAGGATTAATTACGGTTCCTTAAGATATTTTATAAAAAGTATCTGGATGACATTCAATTCGAGCACGAACTATCTTGTGAAATAGATTTGAATGAGCTAGCATTTAAGTGAAGCAAAAAATAAATTCATACTGTTAGAAAATGCAAAGTACAAACAAGCCTCTCTATTCATTAGCATTAGATGACAAGAGTGGCATTAAAGCAACCGAAATGATGTACAAAACAGTCATCCTTGGATCGCAATAGTCACATGTTCAATAAGGACTTGGCTTTCAACACGCGGGAGCTCGATGTCAGCTGAAGAAACACAGGAAGAAACGTGACGGCTTGTCATTATCCGATGGTTCAAGGCACAAACACGCTCCACTCTGCTTGTTCAGTGTGTGTGCGTTACTCTTTTCAACAGTTCACTGTATAAAATTAAGTGTTTCCATTTGATATAAGCACAAAAGCTTTTTAATACGCGCGGTCATAGTCAGTATGCAAATACAGAAAGTATAGCCTGCTATAGATACAAATGTAGGACATGTTTTGTTTTTATTTAAATATGTACAGGGTTGTACAAGGAAATGAATATATTGAAAGTATAACCGTTGTCTAAACACTTGAATATTAGAAACTCACAGTTTAACTGGAGATTTCAATCAGAGTCTATCGCAAAATCTTCTAAAATTAATTATTCATTCTACATGAATTTTTAAATAAAATAAATATCCTAAAGTAATAAATAATCAATTCAATAAACAATATTTATATAATATTTTTTATTGAAAAAATGATCACATGTTTGGACATCTTGTTTAAAAAAAAATAATTTTTTAAAAACCTCTGCAGTATGGCCAATCTTGTGAATCGAATTCGTCAAATTATAAAAACTAAAATAACAAATACATATATAATATTCTTCAGTTAAAAACATTGGAATTTAAAAATGTCAAAATTGCAACGAATGTGTTATGATTCAAAAACAGTATATTTCAAAATTATCTTGATTTAGTACCCGAAATACTTAGTAAAACCTATAAAAAACAACCAACTATAAATAATGAAAATTTCAGTAACCGATAAAAATGTTTTATTACTCATTTCCTTAAATTTCGTTAAACTAAATTTATATTTTATATACAAACTAATGTGAATGAATCATAATTATGTATAAGGTTAATTGACTTTTTATATGAATAAAACAAACTTAGTTTAATTTATTTCTATTTCTAATATAGTTAATTTTTTTGACGA
>JAGJTL010001381.1:3445984-3457468 GCA_022063505.1 Calosoma granatense
ATTATCGCATCAAATATTATAATAATTTGTAATTATGATACGATATTATATTTTCTTCAAAATTTTATGAAATAATTTTTAATATAATTTTCCATTTATTTAAATACACTTATCCATAAAAATAGAAACCTTTTTTTTCTACTAATTTGCCATTAATTAAATAATATTAAGATTGCAGAAATTACAACATAAATATAATCTAAAAATTGCACACATAATACATAAATTTATGTATAAAATATTGTGAAAAAAAATGACTCGATTCTACCTGTACATATTTTATTATGTAAATTAAAAATTAAATGTACCAAGACAGCTTACCTGTTGAATTCTCTGTTATTTACGAATTGAAAATAATGTATTTTTTTACTTGAATCACTAAAATATAACTACAGACTGCGTAGAACACGTACTGACTGAAGGTTACAATGTACATAATTACATTACTTCATCATTTGATTAATATATGTATGATGTAATTATCAAGAGTTAAACATTGACAGAAACAATGATATAATACTGCACCAACCGTTATATTTTCCAATAACAAAGCCAGAGATTTAAAAGAGAAATACATACAAATATATGTAAGAACTGTACAATGGAAATTCCTTTTCTTAACATCAACAACTACAAAATGTGTATGGTAAATTGTATGTAAAATATGAAATATTTCCAACATTGTCAGATAGATGATACATTATATAGAAATGTACGTTGCGCATTCATGATATTATCAGGTGAGAGACAGAGAAACACACTTAGACAGACAGAGAGAGAGAAAGTATGGCGGACGACAAAAGGCATGTGTGGAGAACGACAGGAAGGAGCAACTGAGAGGAAATATACAGTATGTATGGAAGAGACAGCCGGTATGAGAGTATAAGGATGCTACAAGATCTGGAACTGTTTCTTCAGTTCAACCATTAATTGCCAATCGGTCTTGATTAGATCGTCACGGAAATAGTCCTTGCAGGCGTCAATTGATTGTCTGGTAATCTGTAACAATATAAGCATAACATGCAGATATAAACACCATTTTAAAATCCTCTGTATCATCTTTGATTTTAAAGTTTATCAAGAGAGTTTTGCTAAATAGCTTGATCAAGAAAATATGTTACTACATTAGTGTAGTGTTATTTATTAAATGCAGAAATTGTGACAATTTGTCCTGGGCCATACAACTATCATAATCAATGGAATCATTGATTTTTCATCTATCAGTTTCCGCTAATACCCAGCCATGACATCCTGCACGTATGTTCGAACTATTCATAGCAAACAATCCATTAATTCTGTGTAAACATCTAGGGAGGCGATAGACATTGCTCTGTTGCAGAAGAGAGAGAGAGCGACAGACAGGCAGTATTACATATCGAACCGGAAACGCAGGAAGCGGAAATAGGAAACGGGTCAACATTTGCACAATATTTAGTTATTGCCCTGCTATACGTTGATGATGACTCTGGTCTGTTGAATATATGGTGCCTTTATATGTATGTAATAGCAATATAACGTTTCCGTAAACCATACGATCGCTTCAGTAAACATTTTTATTACACACCGTCAATGACGTCATCAGCGTCCTACTTCCGATTCAGAATAGCACGATGCACTTCCGACCCCCCAGGGGGGAAAGCGTCTAACCCCTGTGACGTCATAAGCGAGAGAATTATTAAGTAAATGTTGTTTTAAGAAAATGTGCACAGTTGCAGAAAGCGAACAAAATGAAATTTCTCGTTGGAAAATTGTCTAATGCGTAGAATTAGCTACTGTATTACATAAAATATACAATCTTATATAAAAATTTCCTTCTAGAATGATTACATATATTATTTATGTACATATCTGATTTATTTTTTATACAAACATACCTGTATTATAGAATCTCTAGTATAATTTGTGAATGTTTTTAAACTACAATATATCAAACATTCTGAAGGTCCTTACAGAACTGGGTCATTAATTTCACAGGAAGAACAGACCCGTGAATGCCAAACAGTTATTTAATTACAATAATTGTCAAAACTCCCACAACTGGTTAGTGGAAAATAGGAAACAAATAAAAACAACGGAAAACCAGTTTCCGTTCGCTATAATTATCAAGTGAAAAGTGAAAAAATTTCAATACAATGAAGTGAATTTTTAAAATTACACTGATTACAATCTGTTTTTATTATGATTCTGAGAATCAATTGGTTAATTAGTATGTCCTGTATGTTATATGTAAGTAATATACGCAAAGTTTATTGAATAAGACTCAGTACAAGATATGTTGCGACAGAAATCAGTTGTATGAGGTATAATGCCATGAAAAGGTTTCTAAAATGCAGTCAACATAATATGTATTTTCTAGTTTTGTAATATTGAAATATTCTGTGATGTAAGACTAGGTAAACAAGTATGTTTTGGGGAGATCGATGAAGTACGTCAGATGGTCCAAGAATAAATGAATACATATTAAGGAATGTATTTTGAATAAATGTAAAATAACACACCGTGCAAAATTGGTAATGAAGTGAGCAATATTTGTAAAGAATGAAGTATACGTTTGACAGTAAAAGATTCTGCTCCACCAATAAAAAAGTTTTAAAGTTATGTATATATGTAACAGACTATTATAGATCTCACAAAAACAAATAATAACAAACAAAAAACCCAACGACCCAAATTCTACCCAACATACACCTAACGCCTAATATAGTATATTCACACACGCATATATTTATATTTCTTACATACATACTATACTTGAAAATGTAGGAACAATGAATGGAACCATTGAAAAAACATATAAAGAGTATACCGAATATACCTGCACATACAATCTGTCCTATATGGTAATGATGTCCCACACTGTATTCAAAATACTATTCTATGAACTTATATTACAATGTAGGTAATATCAAGATGAAATTTATTTCATCACGGATACTAAGAAAAATATGTGAAGGTGTCATACAAAAAAACGTTGATATTTAATACAAATGTATTTCAGTAAAACAAGTTTTTATATGTATGAATTTGTACTTTTAATAAAACTCTTTTAAGATGTTAATAATTTGGCTTTTGCTTTTGTGAGAATGCGTTCGTCCGTAACGTCTTCTATAAAACCACAATACTGTAATTCATAATATATTCATAGCTGAAGTGTGAAACTTTAATCAGATCTAGACAAGCATACAGCCAAATGCGCAAATGATATACAATCTTTTCCTGTGGGTACTATATGTTCGTGACGCTGCAGCATGTTATAGAGATTACATCCCTGTTTGACTGACCCATTTATGTGAAAAGCTTGCACTAGCTAGGTGTGTGTGTGTGTGGAGAGGTATGACGCCGATACACGAACGACGCTGACCTATATACAAGTTGAAACCTGCCCCTATTTACAAGGGGTCGCCGAATGAACTCTACTGCTGCATTGACTGGTGAATTGAAACAAGCCATGAACGGGGACCACATATATGTTGAGAATGAATCGCCGGATTCCAGAATGGTTGCTAGCATGAATAAACTGGATTAATGGTAAGAGATGTGAATGTTGATAGTGTCACATATATTCCGATGACTAATTTTACATATTTATTCATTCTTAATGAAAATAGTATTCAATTTTCTCAACGGAAATTTTAAAAAATAAATAATAAAATGATATGTTAATGATAAAATACAAAGTCATCTCTAATTGTATAATAAATCAAATTTCATTCTACTTAAAATGATTCACTCGTACACCCCTTGATCATATGGAACATTCCAGTATTTACATGACAGATCATAGAGTATACCTAACTGGGTGGAGTCTATTCCTGTGTACAGGGTGAGGAAGGAGGAATATGTAGGATAACATACAGTGTATCGTCTGGTATATGTGGTGCAAGTATACGGTGCAGTATTGATCGTGTTGCCACCATCTTTCATTCAGGTCACCTTTGTAACGAGGGCAACGTCCCTGTGATGCATCCGGGCATGTACAGGATCAATGGCCTCGTATTTTGCACAAGTATATACAGCGGGGGTGCGAAACTGGGCCATCACCACTGCCAGCAGCAGCAGCAGCAAACAGCTTCATTCAAAATGTAAGCCAGGTCAGGTCATTCACATGGCTGGGTTGCAGTCATGGCTGAAATTGGGTCAACGGGGGATGAACCAAGAATGGGATCACTTGCAAGCAGGGACTGATTGATATTCGTGTTGATAAAATGTGTCAATGGAATGACAAAGGCATACACATTCATGGCGTGCGGCATGTTTTCTTGAATGTAAAATTATTTTACATTGACAGGAAGAAGGAAGAGCGTATTACTGATAATGGAGTTGTAGCATCATATATATTTTGGTTGATTTTATGAAGATACATATCTTGATGTTCCTTGACTATTTTTTCAATGGTATCTGTGTATATATCTGGTATTAT
The DNA here is from genome assembly GCA_022063505.1 of Calosoma granatense. Lineage (NCBI taxonomy): Eukaryota > Metazoa > Arthropoda > Insecta > Coleoptera > Carabidae > Calosoma > Calosoma granatense. Next base: position 3,450,405 of record JAGJTL010001381.1, read on the forward strand.
ATTCAATATATTAAATACAATTAAGACAGAATATTAAAAGTTTCTTGAATATCTGAAATGTTGATCAGATTTGCAAAAAATGGAAATAAAAAAAGGATTGAATTGTGTTAATACTGCTGCAGGTTTTTAAAACATGATATTTTAAATTTCATCAAAAAGTTACTATTCGCCGAAGAAACAGTAATTTTAGTAATATATTCAAAGACATATCAAGAGAAATTTGCCTAAATAGTCAATGATTTATATGCACTGTAATATCAATTATAAAATGTTGTACATTTCACAGATAATATGCTATTGGTGAGCAGTATTTCATTTGCAAAATGTTAATAATGCTAAACCTGGAATGTCAGGACACGCCTGTGCACACACGGGCAACGCCCCTCCAGGCAATGAGGTCGCGTTACGAACTAATCAATGAAAGCGCAGGATGAAACCAGGCCACGGCTGGACGCACCCCATTCTGTAGCTATAACTCATGGATGGAGGGTTGTCATATATGCACCAGATATTAGCAACACATACACATACACACAGTGATACAATATATGAACGAACATGTCAATGTACATTCACATAGACTTGTTTTAGTACTTATATGAACGAAAGGATGAATCCGACCTATAGACGCCAAGCTCATGAATGGAAATTGAACCAACGAGAGTAAATATAGTGATTGTCTGTGAAGCAAATTTTCTTTTAAGCTTTTCCAATAAGGTATATTTTGTTTGCATGAATTTTAAAATTGTTTGTAGAATTTTTCGATTAAAGTGAATTTTTTTCTGAAATAAAACCGTAGAGCATAAATTTATTTGTTATTTTTACTTGAAACTGTAGCTTGTGTTTTTTAGAACTAGAAGACTATATAAGAATATAAGAGAGTAAAAGTGTCTGACCTTGCTGACGAGGAAGTCCTTCTCATCGAAATGTCTGCCAAACATTTTGGGTGCATCCCCAGACACCGATTCTATCTTGATACACACCTCTTGACCTTTTCGGGCGCTCTCGACCACTTTGTGATTACTTTCTATGCTCGTCACCACACCCAATTCTACGAACTGTAAAACAGTAAAAAAATGTATAATTATTACCATGTAGATAGATATTAGTGTGAAGTATTTATCAAAATCCTTCCACTGTCTTCAATTATGGTTTATGGTATCTCATTTAGAATCCAGTAATATGAGCATAAGAATAATAGTTAGTCCCGGGTAACTGGGATATAGCGTGATATTATATTATGAAAGGTGTATAGATTTACCTCTTTGCTCGGTACACATATTGGTGTACCCTCCTTGATGATACCCGCTTCTACCATTACTCCCATGACTATGGGATCTCTTGAGTTGAAGATGAACTGCGGTAATACCCGCAGCTTGCACGGGAACACTGCAATGTGCTTGAATTCTTCCCGTTTCCGTTGTTTGAGTTCCTCGCGGTAAGCCATAAACTTATCGAACAGATGGTAGATAATATCCGCTTGGAAAATCTTCACACCCAATGTATCGGCCAGTTCTTGTGCATCACGTTCGATTTTCACATCGAAAGCAAGAATTGTCGCGTACCTAGGAGGTGTGAACAAAACGGAAACATATATAGATTCGACAACTGCTTTTCCGGTCGACGGAGGTACGAACGGAAATGGAAACGGATTGATTTCCGGGTAAAAGGAAATTAAATGCGTGGTGGATGTTCATATTTTATTGAATTTAACGGATGTGCTTTTATTATTAAAACGTAATTAGTATCCGGGAGTTGTAGATGCAAGGTGTGAGAGAAGAGACTGGTTCTGTTCTATTTTCAAACAAGTACAGACATGTGTATATATACTGAATCATCTATGCTATCTGGTTAGTTTTATAAGGAAATTGTACTCATTATCAGTAATAGAACATGACATAATCAAATCTAATCAAATTAAACTCACAATATGAAATACGTAAAATCAACATTATCAATTATAAAATTATATAATTCAATTTGGAAGTGACAATGAATGTAGTTATATATTAATATTAAATAAATATAGGGTCCGGACGAAATGATTACTATTTCTTTTGATAACAGAAATTCCATTTATGACTGCCGTAACATACGTAGATATTTTGCATTTCCAGGTAATCGGCAAGTGTAGTTAGTACATACAGTAGTTGATACTTACTGACTGTCATGCTCCAACATAATCGATGCCTTCATCACATCCTTCTTTACAACCGGCCCAATCCTGATACCGGAATACTGAAACACAAACAAACAAACGAACTCATTACTCAAACACGCCGGATTCACACGGACGATGTGGAGACTTGCGTAAAACAACAACGTACTTAGTAAACATCCTCAACTGATAATTAAATATAAAGTTGGTACTTTTTTGTTCTAATAAAGTTTGTCGGTCGGTCCGTCCATCCGTCTGCCGTAGCGGAAGATTAAAACATGAACGGTTAATTTAAACAGATGACGATAGGTGGCTGACATGTATAATTATTTATTTTCATTGCTCTATTGTTTGTTTGGAGCGTGTGAATAGATTAACCCGGAGAATAATGGACGAAGGATAATGATGAATTAAACAGATGACGGAGGCAAAATGATTATTAGATTCATGTAAGTGTCTTAATTTTGAATTAAAATGCATAGAAATAAAATAGTTGTCTATTCATGAAATTGTGGGCATTGGGAAACATCATTAATACTTTGACTATGGAGCAAATTTTCGTAAAGAGAAGACCCACTATGATGTGTATCCAAATGTATACACACGACAGTCAAAGTGTTAAACAGGGGAAACATTATAAAATAAATTGTAATAAAAGAACTATTTTCTTTCTAGTGTATAACGTTTATCCAGCAACATATATGAATAGTGTACATGTATTTGCAGGCACGTGTACCATCATGCTTTTTAACAATAAAAAAATTCAGCATAGTACGCAATAGTAGAACGCTTACGCACATACATACTCTTCCCGGATGTGTCTGAAACGTGATGCTACCATACACATATATGAATACACAAGTGCTGTACATATACAGACAATCTCTCTCTCTCTCATATATATACACACACATACATACATACACATAAGGTGCTACGTAGAAACGCAATCAACAAACTAACCACCCACACACGTGAATACGCACGAACATGATTAGTAGTTAAAGGACCAGTTTGTCAGGCCAAGTTCCAAGAAGTAACAGTTTGGTCCCGGTAAGACATTTCGCGAGAAGCATATCTTATAATCCACAGCATAAGCGTATATACTATATAAATAAATTACTGGCTAGTTGTTTTAGTATTTAAGAAGTTTCATTTCAGGCCTATGATTTTCTAAATTCGTACTTGTAGAAGAACAAATATTTTATAGATATGGATTTGAAAATTTTTAGCTTAAATTTTCATTGAATTATATCTTTCTTTAAGCATTTGGTAATATTATTTTGTATCATAATATAAGACATAGCTTTATATGATTATTTTATAAAAATGATTGGTTTTTCGACAAGAATTCTTTTCTTGTTAGAAATACAAACAACAGCGCAGCATCTTCTGCAGAGGAAGTGGATGGTGGATAAGAACAAGTAAACAGACACTAGGTAGAGAAGGGAAGATATGCTAGATGGAAGGAGTACACTTCCGATGCAGCGCAGACATAAGTAGAAACACGCATATTAATATGCATAATGGCGTATGTAAACATCGTGTACAAGTTATTGTTTATACTAATCAACGTGAGGATGAGAACGTGACCAGACTCGATACAACACTGCCGACACACCACCACGACAAGAATCAACATGATCTCTTGGATTACGACAAACCTAATTGTATACAAACAATAAACAACTCGAATATATTTTCGTGTGCATTGCATAATAAACAGAATGCAGAGATTGTGCATGATGACGGAATAATATATGTGTATACTTGTGTTTAACAACAATACAAGCGTCTGTTCTTTAATAAGAATTATAAAATATTTGCTTTTTATTCAATGTAATGAATTATAGTTTTTTTTCAAGTGAATTATTTATATCACAAATTTATATTATCCACGAACACTTCATAGGATAATTAATTTAGCTTAATTTTTTGATAATGTCAAGGAAAAACTATTGAAATGAGTTGGATTTTAAGATTATAATTTTCTGTCATTTATAACAATAATACCTATATGTAACAGGCTAATTCTTGATATATAATATAACAAATATTATCTAAACTGTGCAATTATACAATCTAACACGATGTATAGGTTGTATCATAATCCCTCCATATACGGAATGGTTACAAGGTAACAAACATGTTAGAAATGGTTAACGAAATTAACATTGTACCAGTTTAGCACAGAGTAGACCTTGTAGACTATTAAAGGATTAACAGGATATCTATACCGGATATGAACTACCAATTCAGTATTATGGGCACTGGATCCATATATCTAATGTGATGTATTAGATTATTTCAAAATCATTTATAGGTTAATGAATCATTCAAACAATATATTATTTACCGCGTGTGTGGAAATATAAATAAACATATTGCTGCGTTTACATTCAAATCACAATATCTGATATTTTTTTTGTATGCGTTTTCGTTTTAATCTGTATTATTAAATAGAATAACAGATACTAAAAATGTTTTAACTAATGAAATTATTTAAAAGAAGCCCGTATATTTTTTGAAAGAGCTAGACACACACATATGTCTGTGTATAAAATCAGATGAGTCTGTACAGGAAGTTGGTACGTAAGGAGCCGCCAGTAACAGCGGAATCAACGGAGACACAACGCAATATCCGGTGTTGGACTAATAATAGTACCCGCACGTCCTCAACGGACCTGCGTTACTCTGTACCAGCACTCTATATTACAGGGCCAACAATTTAAAAATCTAATTAAAATGTTCAATATAATGAAAGCGGAAATGACCAGTTTCAATCTGTCTGTCTGGGCTGTAAAACCAAGCTATAAACATATATAATACACACGGATAAACATCGAAACATGGTACGTTCATTTCATTTCTTTTACAGACAATTATAGGCTATTCTGGTACAAATATGACCAAAAATATATGGCTGATGTATGATTAATAACGAAAGTAAATACCCTACATACAGTTTAAAAAAATACATTGCTAATAATAGTAGTGCATATGTCAAAATAACAAGATTTTTTTAAAAGTAATAATCCGGCATTGCTTGGTCAGAAATTCGAGCGAACGGATTTAAATTTTATAAACAGACTAATTGTGCCCTTATCGCATGTGGTTATATATAAATATATCAAGGTCGACTGCGGCAATTTCATACAAAATATTCCGCAGATTTTTAGGAAAAACAATATCAATTTCCTGTGGTCAAAAATTCCAAATATATATATATATTGGTTGTATTAAATTTGGTTTACAACATCAAATAAAATATAAACTGTAGAGTTTCAAGTTCTAAAATATGTACATCCTTTATAAAATTGTTCTTGTACAAATTAATATAAAATTATATTTGATTCAAAAGTGTTTATTGAATATGTAATTTTGACTGAAGATATGTACAAGAATAATTTATATAATTTGTATAGGATATAAATCAGAATGTTTAATTTTCAGTATGATGTTCAGTGAAATAATTGAAAGGACATTCTCCTTAGCGGTATCTGAGTCATCGATTGCATCATATATTCTATATCCCTGCTGCACTACTACTAGTATAGCTAAAGTATATACAGTGTGGTATACTATGCATGTATGCGCGCGTGTGTGTGTGTGTGTTTGTGGTGAGGTAGACGGGAACTGTAACACAGTACATCCTTGTTATGATTACTAGCGCTATACAGGCAGCAGGATACCGATCATTGCGCTTCCCTTACACCTATCTACATTACACTCGCCGTAATCTCTTCATACGTTGATTCATTCCATATATAACATGTATGTACATATACAACGATTTTATAAAGCTTATTTTATGTAAAGATAAGTATGATTAGATTTACAAAAACAGTACTGGTTATTAGAATAACAGTGAGATATTTAATTTGCGTTCTATTAAACGTCAATTCTAATATAAATAAATGTAAAGACGTGTTCTATATAGCCTACAAGGAAAATATACTTTCTAGAACAATTATATTAATATATGTATACATAATATAAATGCGGAATTAAAAAGATTTTATAGTTTAATTTTAACAAGCGTAATGACTTATTTATAAAAGGTTTTTTGGGAAAATATCAATCGACTCAATTTTTTATTTATATTAGCACTTTTGCTCTAAATATAACAGTGAATGTAATATCACTAAGTAAAAAAAATTAATTTTGGATTCCTTTTGTAATTAGTGTTCGGTGAAACACCCGGTATATACCTTAATTGTAATTTTACTAAATAAGTAAATAATAAAAAAATTGATATAAACAAATCAGCTGCCCGAATTATTAATAGCTGATGTCATAATGTAATAATATATTACATATTAACTCCGTTGATAGACGTTAATAAACGCTGAATTTTGCTACCCCGGGTAACTGGGATATAGCGTGATGGTGCGTTCTTTTAAATTAGAAGTTTATCAATATTTTCACTTACTGGTATTTTGCTGGTACGCAAGAATTCCAACAACGCTTCCAATGAACCAAGGGTAGACGCTTGTACGTATACACCACGCTCTTGTAGTTTAATGGAGGACAAAGCTGATTTTAGTTCACGAGCCACCTCATCACGGCATATCTCTACTTCGTCGGGTTTCTGTGCTACCTGTAGATTCAGACCGGCAATAGCTTTCTCTAATTCTTTAGCAGCAATCTTCACACCCTGAGCCGCCTTGATTTCTTTGTACTCCACGTAAGCATTCTGGAAGAAAAACAGAAAATATAACAACTGTAATTTAAATCTATTTATAAATGTAATAATTTAAAAATTCAGTCACTTAAAAAAGAATTTAATTCTTTAATAAGATGAAGCATGTTAATTATATTATGAAAATATTAATAATAATTCTTGTATATATAATAGTATATTCAAAGGTGAGGTTATGCAACCCGCAATACAAGTTTCCTACAC
>JAGJTL010001381.1:3457625-3472101 GCA_022063505.1 Calosoma granatense
ATATAAAACAAAGTAATTAATAATATATTTAATATGTTTATCAACTATCACAAAGTAAACGAAGAAACAATTACATATTTGAACTGTTTAAAACTAAAACACGTTTATTTACCTTAACTCGAAGTTCTCTCATTGGTTGCGGCATCAATAATGATCTGATCTGAGTGACAATAGGGCCATCAGTGCCAGCTACAATCATTGTATCACCTTCTCTCAGCGCACCATTGATCAAGATACAATCAATAGTTGTACCCAGACCCGGAATAGCTTTCACTTCAAGTACAGTAGCCTGCAGTTCCTCTGAGTACATCAAACGTTTCGCTAACATACTCTGACAAGATTCCACAATGAGTGCCAGCAAATTGCCCATTCCTTCACCAGTAACCGCACTGGTTGGTACCAGTGATACATAACTTCGAGGATCTGGATTCTCATAGAACAATGCGGCGTTCATTCCTTGTTCGGCGAATTGTACTTTTACCTCTTTGGTTCGCTGTTCGAATTCCAACTGTGTGTTAGCAGCTTGTCCCTTAATGATATCACGTACATCTTTGCGGTTCATCGTTTGCCAGTCGTACAAACGATCGATCTTATTCAATGCCACAATGAACGGTGTACGCCGGTTCTTGAGCAGGTTCAGTGACTCAATGGTCTGTGGTTCGAGACCGTGCATAATGTCTACGACGAGGATAGCAATGTCACACAAGGAAGAACCACGGCTACGCAGGTTACTGAAAGATTCATGCCCAGGGGTGTCGATGATTAGAAGACCGGGGATTTTGAGTTCCATATCTGAATACTAAAAAAAATACCATAAATATTAGTGGTATAAAAGAAATATACACTTACATAATAAAAAAACATCATAAATAGAAAAAATATAACACAGACTTAAATCATAAAAAACATCATAAATAGAAAGAAATATAGCATACAATTTATGCTAAAAATTACTAATATAATAAACAGAAAGGTAACAATACGAATTATTGATAAAAAATGTTGCAAATGAATGTAAAAATTATCATTCCGTGAAACAGTTTCTAATGTATGTTATACGAAGATCGTACTTACTCCTTTGACAAATTTGATTTGTTCTTTTATATTGTCCATCGGTACATTGGTTGCACCAATCTGTTGAGTGATACCACCAGCTTCACCATCCTGCACGTTGGTTCTACGAAGTTTATCCAAAATTTTGGTTTTTCCAGTATCTACGTGCCCCAGTACACAAACAACAGCAGCACGTAGATTTTCCAGCGTTTTATGTTTTTCTGCATCCTGTCTGCGTTTCTGAAATATTACAAATTTTATTATAAAATTATTGTTCAACTACGCATTAAGTAAACAAGGTATAAATATAGAAGAATTTACCAAAATTCTAGCCTTAGCTCTGTCTCTTCTCTTTTCCGCATCTGTTCTATGATCATCTTCATCATCAGATTCATCACTGTCATCATCTTCTTCACTATCATCGTCCTCTTCTTCGCTAGAGCTTTCTTCCTCTGCCGGTTCATCTTTTTTCTCTTCCTTAGGCTGTGCCTTGGTTTCTGTTCAAAAAAAGTTGAAAAAAATTTACTTATTTTGGCAATAAGATAAATGACAATTCACTCACCTGATTGCTGCACTTGTGACTGACTCTGTTCAGTTTCTTCAGATACTTCTTCTTCCCCTTCGGAACTGTCTGCATCCCAGGCATCCTTGACATCATCTTCAGGGGTCTTCTCTTCTGATTTTTCCGGTTGAGGTTGTTCCACTATCTGAAGTTCAATTTTCTTTTCTTCTTCCTTTACTTCAGGTGTTGTAGCTTCTATTTTGTAAAGTTTCAAATTTAGTATTTGATTTAAAAAGTTGATATTTTTAATAATAAAAGCAAAGAAAATAATATGTATATATATTGTGTGAGTACTGCAAGTATGTACCTTTCTCTGTGCTACTTTGCTGTTTCACTTTGTTCGGCTTAACTCGCGTACCCAGTCTTGGTTTTTTAACGCCGACATCCGGAAGTTCAACGCCCTGTGCTTTCAACGCATCTATCATAGCCTGAGCCCTGGCCCTATCAGCTTTCTGTTTACTAGTCAATAATTTGCCTTCCGCTTTCAACCGATCTTTTCGTTCCTTTTCCTTCTGTTTCTTTTTCTCCTTCCGTTCCTGTTCCAATCGCAATTGTTCCTGCCGCTGTCTCTCAGCCTCCTCTTCCCGTTTTATCCTCTCTTCTTCCTCTCTTTGTTGTTTTTCTTCCTCTTCCCGGATCTTCTTAAGAGCTTCTTGCATAGCAGCAATAGTCTTCTTACCAGGTCCTTTGCCAGCTTTTGCATCTTTCTCTTCCTTTGCACCTTTCTTCTTCTTCTTTTTAGAGTCTTTATCACCATCTTCCACTTCCCCTTCGGCTGCATCCTGTTTGGATTCTTCAACTGTTGCACTTTTGTTAACTGGCGCTGATTCACTTGGTTCTGAATTTTCTACATTCTTGGAAGCATCTTGTTTTTTCGCAGCTAGTTTCTTTTGTTTTTCTCTTTCTTTCTTTTCTTTTTTCTTTTGTGCTGCTGTTTTTACGGTACCGCCATCTTGTTCGCCTGTTTCGTCTTTTTCGGGTACTTCAGTAGGTGGCTCAATAACTTCTTTAGGAACACTTAACAGTAAACAAACAATAATTTAATCATCATTCTTTCAAATAAATATTATAATAATGTTGTAGTAAATAAATTCTGTAGATATGTAAGACTTGGGATTTATCTGTATATTAACTACTATCAACAAGTTCGAAACAAACCAAAGCACTTACTCTAATTACGCTAATACACCACTGCAATGAAATAACATAACATTTCCTAATCTTTTGTAACATTCTTTCATAACATTGTGATTTATTCAATTTACTTTTAACTCTTTCAATGCTTTATATAAATTTAATAGGTAATTTTAAATATTTTTTTAGCTTAGCTAAGTGTCTCTATGTTATATAAATATAGAGATAACTTACTTTTGTTCCTTGTTTTTTTTCGATTTCGGTTTTTTCTCATCACTTATTATTTCTTCTTCGGGGATAACTTCATTTTCTTTAGGTTTTGCACCTGAATACTCTAGTTCTAATTCTGCTAATACTTTTTCTATATCTTCATCACTATCGTTACGTTTTTTCCTACCCTTCTTGCCCTTTTTGCCCCCAGCATCTTTAGTCCTATTTTCATTTGCACTTTCACTATTTTGCACAGTTTTTTTATTGTCTTTTGATTTTTTCACTACCGGTTTTTCATCGTCACTTTTTTCATTACCTGAATTTTCTTCCGGCCCACTATCTACCTGCAGAAGACCGAAACCTGTTGTCACTTTAGCAACCGGCTCATTATCGAATTCATCATCCGATACATTTTTCTTGTTCTTCCCTCTTGTGCCTTTCTTATTTGATGGTTTTTCAATTTCATTACTAGAATCTTCATCGTCCGAAACTTCCTTCTTGTTTTTCTTGTTCTTATTAGATTTCTTGTTGGTTTTGGCAGACTCGTTTTCAGATTCTTCATCATCAGATACATCCTTTTTACTTTTCTTTCCTTTATTTGTTTTTTTATTCGATGATTTTTCATCTACATCTTCAACTGAATTTTTCTTACTAACCTTTGATTTTACAATTTCGCTATCCGAATCATCATTATTGACATCCTTATCCTTATTCCTAAAAAATAACATGTAATGAACTATTACATATATAAGTTAGTGTAGATAAAAGTCACAGTACATCAAGAAATTGGGTTATGTCGAAAGACAGTGCACTTACTTGACAACTCCTTTTTCTTTATCTTTTTTAGTTCCTTTCTTCTCAACTGGAGTTTGGGTTTCTATTTCTAAATCGCTGTCTCTGTAATAAATTCAAAAATATTAGGACATTTTCGGTAAATGCATGCCGACAGATTTAACAAAAATTCCATACCCATCCTCTTCCTTGGTTCCTTTTCTTCCTTTCTTTGCTTTACCCATGATGTATTCTTTTTATAATTACCAGAATATAAATTTTTAGACAATTATATAAATGTATGCAATATTGTAGGTGAAAATGTCATTGCCAAATACACGCTGTACTCTTCAAGACATTTATAGTCACAATAGGGATATTTATTTTTGCATGTGTGCTGGTTATAAATAACCAACTGCACAAAAATACAAACGCGCTAAACTTTTCAAAATTTATAGATACTGACTTTTAAATAAATAAAAAATAGTTCAAAGAAATATAATTCAACTATAGTTTATTAAATATGTTTATTCACAAATTACAAGACATTAATGATTAGATTCATCGTGAGATGCATGCTGAATGTCATCATATACGTGAAACTCACTCATTTGAATATTTTCCGTAGGAAAACGTGGTTCTCGATGCAAGTCAGGTTCCACATTAATATTTCTATTACTGTCGTTATTTATAGAAAGTTCAGTCATTTCAATATTTTCAGTGGTAAAACGCTGTTGTGGTTGCAATTCATGTTCGATACTAATATTTAAATTATCAGTTGCTTCTCTATCAAGTACTGCTATTTCAGAAGATCCACTCGAATGTTCAGATAAATTATTATTTTCTTTTCTCATTCTCATATTTTTTTGTCTCCTTCGATAAGCAATTGCAGCACCTACTAGAGCTAAAACTACTACTAGACCCGTAACGATACCACTTATTGAAGCTACCGATAATGTACTATCTACAAAATTAATCAATTCGTATCACTTTGAATAACAATTTAATTATATCCAAGATTTACCTTCAAGTACTGTCACATATATAAAGTCATATGATTCAAGTTCTTTGGAATCTCTTACTTTTCCAGCGCATATCCATTTGCCAATATGATTCATATTAATATTTGAAATTGTTACTTGACAGTCACCTGCAGCTAATGAAGTGCCATTGTACCAATATAAATCTTTAATATATCTGTAAATATTCAAAGTACTTTTACATTGATTAAAAAAAGTATTTGAGTTTAATCCTTAAATAAATAGTAAAATTAGAAGAGTAACTGAGCAATTTGTAAATGGTACTTTAGCAATAGTGTTGTATACATAAATTAATGTTTCGTTATGAATTAGTATTATTAACCTGTTTTGCTTGTCACCTATATTAAACCCATTTCCATCGGGCATAGTGAATCGGCAATAATCTAAATATTTGTCCATGGACACAACTTCACATTTTATTGTGAGCTGAGCACCAATAGTTGCAATAACATTTGCTTTGGAAGCGACTAATGCAGTTTCACCCACTCTCACTTGCAGTTTTACTATAGTATCCATTTCGTTTACATTATATGTACCCATTTGACACTGCCATGTGCCAGTTTCATTTATAGATGTATGAAATATAGTTATTCCACAAATACCAACTTCCAAGTTTTGCAAACTTTCCCTTTAAGAAATATTTTATTAAACAATCGTTATTGCACCAATAATAAAAATGAAAAATAACTTATTATGTTGTAAATGTCATTATACTAACCAATAATCATTGCTAACTTTTCTATTTATCGAATAAAATGTTTTATTGGGATGTGTAATTATACAATAATGCAGTGGATAGTCACTGTTGCAAGAAACAGTTAACGGATATCCAATTGCTGACACAATTTCTTTAATTTCAGAATGTTTATTTGTTTGTCTTCTATTTCTGCCTAACGATATAAAAGATTCTTTCACTTCGTATATCTTGTTAAAATTTCTGTAGAAACCAAGACTGCATTTCCAAAAAGTATAATCATTTGAATTTGGATTTTCAATTGTTAAACCACAATCCCCAATATGTAATCCGTTTCCATAGTAACTGTAAGCGCCATTACTTAAGCCATCATACATTCGTAGTCCGGATGAATTTCCTTGTTTTATAAATCTGCAGAATGAAAATGTAGTATTTTCAATAGGGTTCTGCAAATTGCAGTAGATATTTATTTTATGTCCTGAAAAATTGTATCCAACATCGAAGTTTTCGCCTATAAATAAAATATAAATTGAATAATTATATTTGCTATATATTCAACTATATAACACAAATGTTATTTATTTTTATTACCTATAACTGTTACATTTGATTCCACAGTAATTTCTGCTACTTTTCCATACATTCCTACATTTTCTTTCCATTTTCCTGAAATCATTTTTTTCGCAATGTCTAATTTTACTTCACATTTGTCAGTTATACTGTATTCATTGTACAATAGTGGATTATTTATTTGACAGTAGTTAGCAAGTTGAACTAGATTTAGTTTTCCCGGTAATCCTTCTTTCAGAAAAAAATCTTTATTTTCTATTTCAATATTTTCTAAAAGAAACAATTTTATAAACATATTTATTACGTGTACATATAAATTAAGTTTATATTATTCTTACTTGTAACATTCAGTACTAGAAATGAGTGATACGAAGTATTGGTAACGCTATTAATTGCTTTTAATCTCCAACGACCTGAATCTTCAATTTTGACATTTCTTATTCGGGCTCCGCAACCATCATTGATATTTGGATCCCAGTACACGATTCTAGAAAAGTCTAGTTATTCTGATTTTTGGAAGCAATATTTCAGATCATAATAACAATGGTTTAGTGTTAAATATATAATTAATACTAATATAAAATCATGCGAATTTGTATTCTTGTATTTATAAGCAATTATATATAAAACAAAATGAATATACCTGCCATTAATTACATTTGGTGTAAGTGTATATGTTGACAGCGTATCAGCTGTAGTTAATAGACATTTGTCAAATTGACTGGGTACTTTTGCAAGACGGAAAATAACATCTTCCCCTTCTACGACAAAGTTTACCTTCTTTTCATCAGTTGGTCGATTTGGAAATATGTATCCATTTTTTGTTGTAGATAATCTAATTGTTAGTTGTAATGCTGGAAATTGTGTTAAACATAAATTTATATTATATATTGACAAATTAAAACTATAAAATGGTTGGTACTATAGTAAGTATATGAATACATTTATTTTAATAAGGAAAGTAAATAATATTTAATGAATATCGAAGTTACTTTAAATTAATATAATATTAAATTGTACCATACATACCATTTGTAAGAGATACGAGTACGATACATATACCTGTATAAAACAACATTTTAAACCAGACTGTCTAATCACTTCAAATACATACGTACATTTATTGTATTATGCGTATAATTATATACTACTCCGCCGATAAGGTTACGTATATTTTTATATCACAAGATATAAATAAGTTTTTAATATTTCATTTAAAAAGTGAATACTACATTCGCATGTATATCGTTATATGATAATTTAAAAACTCCACATTCGATTTGAAAAGTTCTAGATTTAAAATTGTATTATATTTAAAGGATATTTGGGATAAAATTGTTATACAGTGCTCAATAAATAGACATTTATTTAGTAAAGAAACATCTTACGAACTATTTTAGTTAAATTACTATACAGAAAGAACAAAAACAAAAACTTTCTAGACATTATTATGTTTTAAAGTGATAAAATACACGGAATATATCATGGTTTTTAAATAAACGAATAAAAATTAATATCAAAGGAAGTTTTCGTTAAAATAATGTTTCAATTGAAATTAATAGTGGCAGCAATATTAATTTAGAAATTTAATTCTTGAACGTTACGAAATTAAATCTACCGTTTCATAATTATTCAAATATCTAGACAATATTATCATTAATGACATCTAATGATGCTCTTTTTTATTATGTTCTAGATAATTTTTCTACCGATCACTAATTACATTTATTTTTATTTAACTTTTTATAGATTTGATCTTTAGACAACATAGCTCTCAAGATATATAATCTATATAGTATTTTTGAATATAGAGGCAAATATAGAAAATAACAAGTGAACGTGCAAATAATAGTTTTTATTCGTAATCATATATCACTAGTATACATTAAAAATAACGTAATAAAATAGATAAATTCAATTTATAATTCTTAGTTCCAAGTCAATTTTTCGTAGTGTGC
Organism: Calosoma granatense; assembly: GCA_022063505.1. NCBI lineage: Eukaryota > Metazoa > Arthropoda > Insecta > Coleoptera > Carabidae > Calosoma > Calosoma granatense. The sequence continues at coordinate 3,465,618 of JAGJTL010001381.1, forward strand.
CGTTCGTAACGGTAAATGCTGCGATAAAATATTTGGATCACCAAACACTGGTAATGGTAAATTGAGTTCTTTAAAACCGCATTCTTTATTTTTATACTCACGCAGTATATAATCTTTATGAAACTCGTGAAACACTCTTGTGTCATTCACTCTCACCATCACATTATCAACACGAAGAAAATATCTTAACAAAATGAAAAATGAACTCGGCATTACACGCTAGAAAAGAAATGCTGTCATTTAGTTCATATTCACAAATACTGTATTCCGTAATCTTACTATTTTAACAGTGCATGATGCAATTCCGTTATCATGTAATTCATCTTCGTAAAGTGTCAGTTCTTGATAAAAGAGAATTTTCTCTCGTTCTTTCAGTTTTTCAACGTCTATTCTTTCTTCTGTTGCCGTTACTGTTATCGAAGTTAATGTACCTTTATAATCCGTGGAAAATGTCCAATCAAATGGTTTGATTTTTTCTCCAAGATTTGCATCCGACCTGATTATTCAGTCATTTTTGTCAAAATAATCTCTGAATTTTTCTTATTAAGCTAATAAATATTTAACGGGTAAAATTGCCGACATAATCTGTCCTATCTAAACGTTAAATTAATATAACTATAAAATTTTAATTCTACTTAATCGAGGGTGCTTTTGCTAAACAAAAACAAGTACGAATTCTGAATCAGAAGAACTAGTACAGCTTTCGTTAAAGTAGCTATTATTCTTATAATATGTATTATAATAGAGACATGTTTAAAATATATTTCAAATACCTGGATTCTTGCCAAACTTCAGCGCATGCAACTTTGAATGGTAATCGTCCGTTACTCACTGCTTTTAAAGCATCCAATGCATTGAATTCGATTTTTGCACCATTTCCATGAGTTAATGTAAGAACATTATTTGGAAATACCATGTCTGGCATATGAGGTAGTTCAAGAGTTTCATTGTATCTAAAAACGAACTTATTGTCAATATTCGAAGACAATAACATATAATTATGGTTACTTACACGCAAAACTGGCATTTTTCTTTATCTTCGGATGAACAAAATTCTGGAGTGGAACACTGAGAATGCAATATATGAGATTGTTTGTAGTTTACAACCCAGTCGTTGAATTTATGTTCTTCAGCATTTACTGGGAGCCTCTGTATGTCTACCATGCCTTTTACAGTGGTAATAGCTGACATAGTAATAAATTAATTTGAAACTTATTAATGCTATGTACTATTTTACTTATTACTTTATTGCTATTATAACCTTTTTTCCTTAAACTTTCATTAACTGTCAAAAAATGTGTTTGACCAACACACATGAAAATAGTAACATCAGTTTAAGTTCTGCTAGCTTAACCATATAGTTGTGTCTCATGTTGAAATATTGGACATGAACTTTCAGATTCAATTTCCATGGTAACGTGTCACATCTTTGCCTAATGTAAAGTAGTGTATCATCTACTTATTGTTATTTTATATATATTTCTCTTTAGACTCCAGTTATCAAGAAAGCCTTTGTTGTAAATTTGTGAACCATGTACTACAAGTATACAAGATATTCGGTTATGTGTAATAAAACAGTTGTACTTGAAACGTACCCATTTACTAATACATTGTTTACCGTCTTGTTACTAGTTCAGATGCTTTATTGTAAAATTTTTTCTATAGTTTATTATGTTATGAGCAAAATTTCAAAACATTTCCTTCCTCTAAAATTTGTTACAGATAGATGAGTTTAGATCATATCGTATCTTAATGTATTGACTGTAGATTATTTTCAACCAATACAGAATTGACATCATTGTACATAAAATATCGTTAGCAATAAATTCGTATGACAAGTTGTATAACAAGTGTAACATGGATGTTGAAAGATCAGTTCGATTTTGTTTATTTGAATCAATGTTTAAATTTAACAGACGTGTGTAGATTTTCGCGTGCGTGCGACTGTATCAAATATCGGAGATGCATTTTCGGTGGCCGTTGTGCGCACATAAAGTGCGTTGAAACTTTACGGCGGGTTGAAAACGACGCTCGGTGTCCTGAATGTAGATTCCGCATGGACGTCGCGACGCAATGTTGCGTACCGCAGCATCCGTACTGTGCGATCTTACGAACCTTATTCGATATATTGTAACGCGAGTTCGATTATTTTACTATTGTTTATAAAAAAAATAATGAATATCGACAAAACGATACTGATTAATTCAAAATCAGGTTTAAAAAATGAAATGCAACGTTGGTGGAAAATGTTAAGACTTAAGGCCGCATTGGGTCATGTGGGATTGTTGTTAACTTTGATGGTATACACAACAGTTGGTGGTATTGTAAGTATTATTGTTATTCATTTTAAAATTTAAATATTTGCGAAATAACAAACATTGTGATCTTAAGATCATTAACAAAATTGGAATTATTTATGTTAAAAAATATTATGGCCTCTAAATATAATTCTCATGCGTTTCGTTATCCTTGTTTAAAGAAACACTGATTTTAAATATGCTTTAATTAAGAAACAAGAGATAATTCCTATCTGCCTTTAAATAAAGTCTCATTCTTTTACCTTGCTCACGTACAGATAATTACCATACTATGAATATTTAATGTGATGTAAATAGTTCTAAATGGTTTAGTTGTACAACAGGATTACTTTGCTAAATATACTAATTGGCAATTATTTAAATTGATAGTAAAGATTTGTACAAATAAGAATTGCAAATGTAATAATTAGGGACCTTCAATTTGAAATTTTGACAAAACTGCATACCTTTGCCAAATATTCATTGATCGAACTATACTTTGTTTTATCAAACAGCATAAATTATCAATGGTAACACTTTAATTCTGTTACATATAAACATATAAAAACAGTATGGAACAACCATTCAACAGAACGTAAATTCAAGTGAAAGAGAGAGAAAGAAAGTCTAAGAAGTAGCGTATATATTCGTTGGTTTATATCTAAGAATAGTAAAGGTAAACAGTAGGAGATGTAAATGTAGAAAAAGTTTGTGCCGTAGAAATGTAGAATGTTTTAAAAATATACACATGCAACATTTCAGTAAACCACAGGCAGTATCACATTTAATGCACTCTATTTTAACATAATATACAAACATAAATATATTTATACCTATCAACAATACATTAATTTTATTCACCGTTGAAATAATCCCGGGTTAGGCTTGAAAATTTATAATAATTAGAGAAACGTTATCTCTGTCTGTGGCAGATGTTTATAAAAATGAGGTTGCACTTTCTGTCTCTTGGGTAATGGACAATGGTTGTTTCATGTTATTACATTTGTAATTAATGTTTTCAGGCTTAGCTTTCAGAACAGCACGCAGATGAATGCATGCTTACCTTCAATTTAAATTTATGTTATTATCTAAAAATGTACAATGTATGTTCTCGCACATTGCGTAAAATAAATAATTCAACCAGTTGCATATAATAACATGTTTCTCTTTACGAATATATAAAAGTATACTTTTATGTAATTTAATTTATATTTTACATATGTTACATTCATAATTTAATATTATGAAGGAAGTAGTAATTACTATAGTCTGCGATTTAAATCTCTAGAGAAGAAAAATATTTATATCTCAAACAAAAAAGTATCATTTGTATGCTGTATGTAATACATATTTATAAAATATAAATAATCTAATGGATTTAATATATTTCAAGAAATCTTTTTCGCTGAGCCTAAAAAACTGTTAACATGTTTTAACGATGCTGTCGAATAGGCAATATCGCCGTTAAATTTGACAGGTAATATTTCATTTTATTCCATAACTTTTTTGTAATACAATTTCATGTTTGTATATAAGAGTTTTTCAGATTTTCATCAAATTATGCCAATTAAAATTAATTTCTTGTTTCGTTATACAACATTTCTCGAGCAAGAACAGAAGTTTTAACGAGCGCTGTACATTTGTTCAAATTTTATTTTATAAAACATGTACATATTTTGTCTATAAACACAGAAATTATTGTTCATCTTTATTTATAAACATAAACACAATGTGAAACATCTTGCAAGGTATATTTTCACCTATATCCTTATTTTACAACCTTGCGTGTTCCTCATAAAGTTATATTACCTATAATTTATGGATATTTAGGGCTGTCAAAAATTTTGGCGTGTGAATAAGACATTTTTACTTTCACATTCCTGTTTGGAACTATAAAATATTCGACGCTAAAGTATAAACTATAGTGTTTCTACGATAGGTAATTAAGTTTTACGTATATTTATGAGTAGTTTTTTTAACATTTGAAAGAATTGAAGCTAGCAACATGCATATTATTGTGACAAAACATTTATTTAGTGAACATTTTGATATTAGAGTCACGAATTCAATTTTATGCTACGTCCGATTTTGAGCGATCTATAAATCAAAATTCTATATCCAAACCGAGCGACATATTTTCATAAATATTTATATAATTTTTCAATGTAAAGATCATTTTAATATTTAAAGAATGGAAATAATAAATATACATATAGTTTTATGCAAATTATTTGACTGTTTAATGAAATATATGTAATAAAGAATATTTTTAATTCAACTAGTGACAATTATTGATAAATGTAATTGTTTCTTGCAGGTATTTCGTGCACTGGAATATCCAGCAGAAGTGATACGTATTTCCTCGTTGAATAGTACATTGTTTAAACAACGGCAACATTTTGTATATGCCGTTGTGAATAACACAGATGTATCAAACTTAGCGACACTAGTGTCCTGGGAGTTGAGCAAGTATGAACGTGTCCTGCAGGAGGCAGTGTACGGTGGCGTGTCCGTAGATCCAATGGAGGAAGGCAATGAAAACTGGAGCTTTCTTAAAGCTGTATTCTTCTCGTCTACTGTTCTCACCACAATAGGTGAGTTTTAAAAGAATCTTTTATACAATTTTTTTCATTCAAGGAGCGTGAATATTGCCACTTGTGTGTTGTGCATATTTTAACAATGGGCTCGGAAATTTTTACTGTCATTTTTTCGTGGTATTTTATCTTAAAACCCCGGGAAACTTGATTAAAATATTTTCATATTAAATATTTATTATATTATATTTTCTTATGTAATCAGTACAAGTTTTGGGTTTCCAACATGGCGCCATATTTATATACAGTGGGATACGTTTAATTTCATTATTTTCTTTTCTATATCGGCAATGCAATAACAATTTAATGGACATGTCTAGTCTTATACTTAGAAAGAACACAAAGGAAGAGAGATATTTATTTGTCTTTGTATCCCTTCCGATTTTCCCAAAACACTTGCCCTTTCTATACCAATAATGGTTGATTTTATGGTTATTTTACCCCCACAAAATTCGCCAGATAAACCACCGCGATAAAACGATGGGTAAGTGCGTTATTTATTCACGTGAAATTTTTATCAAACGAAAATAATTCGTATTTGATAATGCGAGAGGGTGAAGTATATACATTAATCTTTTTTTCATTATCAATAATTTTTATAAAGCAAAACAACTCTTTAATTTATTCATTTTGTTTTCTAATCTCTGTTCTTTGTATTTGGTATATGAATTCGTTATTTAACAGTGCTATTCTGTATTGCTTTAGCTATACAATATGAATAATTACTGTCCAATAAAAACCACTATTATTATTTTTTCAAATCATGACAAGATCATCTATAGTAGATGTATTCTTACATGTATATTTCACATTTAAATATGAAAGAGATTTGCATCTTATATCTATAGTGCTTAATTTAGTCGAAGAGAAGTTTGTTTTTCTCTTAGAACTTGAAAGAAAATGAAGATGTTGGCTGTTGGATTCATGTCAAAACATGTTCATCAGTTCTTCTTAGTGTATATGTGTATTTATGAGTAACATGTAAATAGATCAGCTGCTACACAAATAAACACTTGGTTTCAGAAGTTTTTGCTAACAAAACTGCTAATGAGTAAAGAGATACAAACTTTATACTTTATACAACGGTAAATATGGTTAATTAAACCGTAAATGCAAGGATTAGTCCAGTTAAAACTCGTTGTTGGCTACGGAGTTTGGTAAGACTTTGGACAAATATTCTATTTGTGTTATTTTATGCTTGTGTATTACAAGTATGTATTTAATGAAGACATTGGTGTATATAATATTTAAGCAAACATTTAGTGGTTTTAGGTATTATCCATAGTGTTGACAACTATATGCATTCCAGCTGGTTTTGTGAACACTGTTAGCTGAGCTTAATTAAGGAAAGTAGTGGGAATGATTTACTATGTGATTTATACCACTGAGAAATAGTGGTATTTATGAGCCGAAAACGATCTTTGGAATTTATGAATATAATGTGATTAAATCATTAATTTCAGTTACTGTCTAACTCATCAGTTTGAACGACTCATGTGAAAAATTGAGGTTTTTTATTTTATATCTATACTCCAACTACACAAGGTTCATTAATAATTATAATTTTATTAGAAATATTATTACTATGCTAGA
>JAGJTL010001381.1:3492569-3522572 GCA_022063505.1 Calosoma granatense
GAAATTTTTTTAATTATTGTGTTAAACATCACAAATTATTATATTACTAGATTATAGTATTGAAAATTTTATAAGAACTTAATTTGTAGTGTTTAGAAAATGGCTGCTACACCGGATATTATAAGCTCTTCGGCTATTATTTCCGCTACAAGCGTATTCTATGCGTTGTTAGTACCTGCCGTAATACTATGGTACATGTATTGGCGTATATCCCGTCGTCATTTGCTGGAATTTGCCGAGAAGATTCCAGGACCTAAAGGATATCCAATACTCGGCAACGCACTAGAATTTGTCGGATCTTCACATGGTATGAATTTTAAATTGCATCAAAATGATTATTATTTTACTGTGTAAGGAAGTACAGAAAAAAATATTTACTTTACGTACAGAAAAATAAAGTAAATTTGAAAAAATCTGATAGATATAATTATATTTAACTGCAGACATCTTCGAACGTGTATACAAACATAGCTTTGATTACGAAAACGTAGTCAAAGTATGGGTCGGCCCAAGACTGTTCGTGTTTTTGTTCGATCCACGAGATGTAGAAATTATTCTTAGCAGTCATGTGCATATTGACAAATCTAGCGAATATCGTTTCTTCAAACCTTGGCTCGGCAATGGACTTCTCATCAGCTCAGGTACACATTTATCAAATATACAAATTTAATCAAACAATAAATATGTAATCTTACAAGAAAATATGTCATGATATTTAAGGACAAAAGTGGCGTGCCCATCGCAAACTGATTGCCCCGACTTTCCATTTGAATGTCCTAAAATCCTTCATTGAACTGTTCAACGAAAACAGCCGTGATACCGTTGAAAAGATGCGTAAAGAAATTGGAGAATTTGATTGCCACGATTATATGAGCGAAGCTACTGTTGAGATTTTGTTGGGTAAGTTGATCATTACCAAGGTATGGGTTAAATATTTGGAAACTAAATCTGCATATGACATATTTAGAAACCGCTATGGGTGTTAGCAAGAAGACGCAAGATAGAAGTGGTTACGAATATGCCTTAGCTGTGATGAAAATGTGTGACATTCTCCACATAAGGCATACCAAAGTCTGGCTCAGACCAGACTTTATTTTCAATTTTACTAAACATGGAAAGAATCAGATAGAATTGTTGAACATCATACATGGACTTACAAGAAAGGTATAATGTTCATATTAAAGTTCACAAATCAATATGTATGAACATTTCTAATTAATTATTGTTGTACAGGTTCTTATGAGGAAAAAGGAAGAATTTAAGTTGGGAACTCCTCGTGCTTCTCTGATGGAAGAGAAGAAAACAGATGAAAAACCAGAAGAGAAGAAAATAGATGAAAAACTAGAAGAGATCACAAGGACCACCTCCTTGGAAGGTGTATCCTTTGGACAGTCTGCTGGTCTTAAGGACGATCTAGATGATGACAATGATATTGGCGAAAAGAAGAGAATGGCCTTCCTGGACCTGTTATTAGAATCAAATCAAAATGGGGTCGTTATCAGTGACGAAGAAGTCAGAGAACAAGTCGATACTATTATGTTTGAGGGACATGATACCACGGCCGCTGGAAGCAGCTTCTTCCTGACAATGATGGGAGTACATCAGGATATTCAAGACAGAGTTATTCAGGAGATGGATGAAATCTTTGGAGACTCGGAACGTCCAGCTACATTTGCTGATACTTTGGAGATGAAATACCTGGAGAGATGTCTTCTAGAGACTCTCAGGATGTATCCACCAGTACCAGTTATTGCCAGAGAGTTAAAGCAAGATGTGAAAGTTGGTACGTAAAGATATTTAATTTGTATTTCAAAATATTAATATTATGATATGTTACATTACAGCATCTGCAGATCTCGTTCTTCCTGCTGGTTGCTCTGTTATTATTGGTACATTTAAGTTGCATCGCAGATCAGATATCTATCCAAACCCGGATACATTTGATCCTGATAACTTCCTGCCAGAACGTATGGCTAACAGGCATTACTATGCATTTATTCCATTTAGTGCCGGACCACGCAGCTGCGTCGGTAAGGACTGACAGATTTCATAGTTTTATAACGAATAAAAAGACCTTTAGTAAATTTACCTCTAATATATTTTTTGCAATTCTTTGAGTAGTTCTAGGGATAATTAAAAAATATAGTAATTTATTTGATTAAATAATATAAAACATTTCCATATTATATATTTTTTATTCAATACTGAAATAACTATATGAACAATATAATCTATTAATTGAATATTTCTATATCAGGTCGAAAATATGCCATGCTGAAACTGAAAATTCTTCTGTCAACCATCATGAGGAATTTCCGTGTATATTCCGATATAAAAGAAGAAGATTTCCTGCTTCAAGCTGATATAATTTTGAAACGAACCGATGGATTCAAAATTCGTCTTGAACCAAGGAAGCCAAAGGCAAAAGTGTAAGAAAAATTAATATTTATGACTATATATCTTACTGAATATGAATATTGGATAAATATTATTTCTATTATATTATCTGAAGAAATTATAGCAAATATATACTGAAATGTATTTATTTTTCATGGGTTGTGATTGTAGATCATTTAGTTTAAAATAAATTTTATTGTTGCTTAATAAATTATTTAATTGATCATTCCTACCTTTCCATTTAAAAAATTAATTGTTCTAATGATATAATGCAGTATTAGTAACTATTAAATATTATTAATACTTGTATTTTTTTATTGGATATTACATAATTTCTATTGGAATATATAATATATTCTATAATAGTGTGGTATCTATAATCGTTGGTGAGATACGGCTATTTTTTATCCCTAAATTGTCATACAATCGTATTCTCACTAAACTAATCAAATCAAATTCATAATCTACGTACCAAAAAAATCCCAGAGTCATCATATCAACCCTCGAAAATTTTTTTCCTGTTGTCCGAATAAGAACTTTTTAGAGAGGCGATTTTAAATTATTAGTGTAAAATAACATTTTCATTAAGTTGTTTTATTTATTTTCTATATGAATGATCTTTCCATATTACGGTCTGCGCAACTTGATTCAATAGTGATGATTACGAACTTTTAGAGCACTCGGTATTTGATGAGTTATTTTATTTACTTGTTATTTATTTATTACTTATTTTCTTTATTTTATATCAATGTTATTTTACGTGAAAACATAAACACATTTAACATTGTAGTAATAAACCTACGCCAGAACAACGTCCACTACTTTTTAAAATTCATTATAAAACATCTTCTATCGAAATTCTATAAAATTCTGTGAATGAATATACGTATTACAAAATTTACTGTTATAATTATTATACAAGTACAATATATTACGAAGTATACGTACAAAGTTTTGCATAAAAAACAGCAAATCATTCTACTGGCAAACAAATATCGTTGCAATCTACTGAATTATGAAAACGTATTAACATCCTGTAGCCGAAATAACAGTCGCATTTAAGTGAATAAGCAAGTAAACAACCATGAATATTTGTATGCGTTCGACCTTATTAAAATATATATTTTCTTTTATTAATTTCCCTAAAATTATATCACTTACTTTGAAAAAATGATGCTATGTTAATATTACCACTTTAGTTACTTTTTTGAACAATTTGTCAATGATATTTCACATTATGCGTCCTAGAAATATATTTCATCGTCACAGTTTTTCATTTTCTACATATGTTTACAATTGTATAAATGATTTTTTCCATATATTTTACAAAAAATTATTGGAAGACAACACTATCTAGACTTTTTTCAAAGAAAAACACTATATTACTATACTATACACTATATTCATATTAAAAAACTAATTACAAGTAAAATATATTTTGGGCTTTTCTGTTGATAACCTAGAAATAAGTATGATAAGTTACATTTTGTCCAGTGCACTAAAGTACAAGTACACTCTTGTCAACACAGCAAAACGACGTAGAATACAATGACAGCAAGATTTTATAAACTCCTACAGTAACGGCTTTTATATTTTTAATCAAATAATAGGATTACATATAGTGGTTAGACGTTAGGCAACATCATTTCGAATATAATCTAATTTATAACGCAGGAAACATAATAACCGTACTGTGCTATAACTATAAACAATTTAAGAAAATGGTTATACACATACATATAATACCAATTTAATTACAAGATTTTGTATTTATGTATTTGATATTATAATCAGTTATGATTTTACATATGTATTATGAATATAGCAAAACATTTTTTATAACATTTTTAATAGGCACGTATTTTATATTATACATATTATGTGTTTAATATGAAATTAGAATAAAATTAATAATTTAGTCATGCAAATGTTTGCAATGTTACAGAAAAATTGACCTTATTGAACATAATGCTCTGACGTGGTTCGATTACGTTCAATATTATCGAACACTACCCCAGTCACAAATTAAAAAAACAGGGTCGGACTCCCAACAATAAATAAAACAATTGCACCATATTATGAACATATAAGATCAAATTATTCAAATGATTGTATACCAAGGGAATCTCTTATAAGGGAATTGTGAATTTATAATATGTACCAAAAACAATAATTTACAAATTTATTACGAGAATTTTTTCTCATATTGACGAATAAAATATGTTTCTTAAATGCTATATAAGATCATAGAATCTCTGTTCTCTATTTTGTATTGTTTTATTTTGGCTAGCATTTAGTTGAAAAAATATATACTAGTATAATTCGAATGACGCATATTACAGCGTTGTTTAATTAAGTAAATACGGTACTGTACTTACCAAACGTAAGTCACAAAATGCGAGCAAAGTACGATATTGTTGTATTTGTATATAAGCCGTATTCAGTGCCGAAGAAGTCAGTTCCAGCAGTGGCAACCAACAAAGCCACCAACGGTTAGTTCAATAGTTCTAAATTACGAGTAAGCTAATATAATATTCTTAATAATATACACATACATTCATATACAATATATTAAAATATAATATTTAACAACTGACGTTCGTAAGTAAATACAATATTTGAAAATCTATATAGTATTTGTGTGTGATTTTTTTCGGTAGTCGTTTCCATTTTAAATATGAAATCTTAGTAATACTACTTCGTGTAATATTTATTTTCCTTTAAAAATATCAGATTCATTTCAAATCAGTTCAGTTGATGTATTTTAAATATATTTTATATAATACATATGGTAATGCATTCATTATATTTGCACATAATGAACATGACTAAATATGTGCGAACTCGTTATATATTTTTCAATACAATCAATTATTTACATATATTTATAATAAAACGCATATCACTCTCTCACTATTCAATATTTTGTAATTTAAAAACGCATTACGTTTGTTTTTATGTATACTAATTATTTATTACTCAGAATGTTCAATATAGAGAACATTTTTATAAAAATTTCATTCAGAGTTCTCTGTAATACGTATTTATTTCTGTTGAGTATTTCGGATTATTTTATTTTGTTTATATTAGCATCAAGATGTCCGTCGCCCCTGAAATTGCGAGCGCCTCTGGGCTTATGTCCGCCACCAGTGTCTTTTATATGTTGCTGGTGCCAGCGCTCGTCCTCTGGTACGCGTACTGGCGTATGTCTCGTAGCCACATGCTCGAACTTGCCGCTAAAATCCCAGGACCCAAAGGATACCCAATCATCGGTAACGCTTTGGACTTTACCGGCTCCTCACATGGTTTGTATTATTATGAACACAAGTTTCTCCTTTTCATATTATGTGAGATACAAATGTAACATGGATTTATATGTGTCTTTTCAGACATCTTTGACCGTGTCTATAATCACAGCTTTGACTATGATACCACTGTGAAAATATGGATCGGCCCCAGACTGATTGTATTCCTGTTCGATCCACGTGATGTGGAACTCATCCTCAGCAGCCACGTGTACATAGACAAATCCAAAGAATACAGCTTCTTCAAACCATGGCTCGGCAATGGTCTCCTCATCAGTACTGGACAGAAATGGCGCGCTCACCGTAAATTGATTGCTCCAACTTTCCATCTTAACGTTCTGAAATCCTTCATCGAACTCTTCAATGAGAACAGCCGTCATACCGTGGAAAAGATGAAGAAGGAAATCGGTAACTTCGATTGCCACGACTACATGAGCGAAGCTACCGTGGAGATTCTCATGGAAACTGCCATGGGTGTCAGCAAGAAAACTCAGGACAGAAGTGGATACGAATATGCCTTGGCTGTAATGAAAATGTGCGACATCCTCCACATTAGACACACCAAAGCATGGCTCAGACCCGACCTGATCTTCAACTTTACCAAACACGGAAAGAACCAGATTGAACTATTAGACATCATCCACGGACTTACCAGAAAGGTATATTATAAGCGACATTTGTAAAACATTTGCGGCGTATTTTTACAGCATATTTCTCATAATCATTGTTTGTATAGATCCTCATGAAGAAGAAGGAGGAATTCTCCAAGGGAACTCACCGTGCTTCTATTCTGGAAGACATGAAAGAAAGGAAACCGGTTGAAGAAAAACCAGAAGAAAAGATCACAAAGACCACCTCCTTGGAAGGTGTATCCTTTGGACAGTCTGCTGGTCTTAAGGACGATCTGGATGTTGATGACAACGACATTGGTGAGAAGAAGAGAATGGCCTTCTTGGACCTTATGTTGGAATCATCTCAGAGTGGAGTCGTTATCAGTGACGAAGAAGTCAGAGAACAAGTCGATACCATTATGTTTGAGGGACATGACACAACAGCCGCTGGTAGCAGTTTCTTCCTGTCTATGATGGGTGTGCATCAAGACATCCAAGACAGAGTTATTCAAGAGATGGACGACATCTTCGGAGACTCTGACCGCCCAGCTACCTTCGCTGACACCTTGGAGATGAAATACTTGGAAAGGTGCCTTTTGGAAACTCTCAGGATGTACCCACCAGTACCAGTTATTGCTAGAGAATTGAAACAGGACTTGAAACTTGGTATGTAGATCATGAATGAAACAGGGAAATATTTATTCTAGAATTGTATAATATATTTTTTCTCTGATTATAGCGTCCAGTGACCTCGTGCTTCCCGCTGGTGCCACTATTGCTATTGGTACAATCAAGTTGCACCGCAGGGCTGATATCTACCCCAACCCTGACAAATTCGATCCCGACAACTTCCTGCCAGAACGTATGGCCAACAGGCATTACTATGCTTTCGTGCCATTCAGTGCTGGACCACGTTCCTGTGTTGGTACGTGTACAAACAATTGTGAATGTTTCTACAAGTTTGTCTACTTAACTAATGGTTAAATATTTATCACAGGTCGTAAATACGCCATGTTGAAACTGAAGATCCTTCTGTCCACCATCATGAGGAACTTCCGCGTATACTCCGACCTGAAGGAGAATGACTTCAGGCTACAGGCTGACATCATTCTGAAGCGTGAAGAAGGATTCAAGATCAGACTTGAACCAAGGAAACCAATGGCCAAAGCGTAAGAAGTAGTAGACCAATTAAACCAAATATTGCGATAGTAGTGCCTATAGTAGATACATAATGTATACCATGAATTGAAAAAAAAAATAGTGTCTTGTAATATTTTATTTCCAACATTATACATAAGGTGTAACAATAGATTTTACGGCTGTAATTGGGATGTAATATATACGTAGACTTAGATAACAATAAATGTATTACCGACACATATGTTTGCATTTTAATCAATAAAACCTAGTTAGATAGTTTTTCAAACTATACAAAAAAGTAAAAATTTTATACATTTAACTTAATTCTAATTTAAACCAAATGATAATTTATTTACTTTCATAATTACTTTGAACGTCTATAAAAAATGAAGGACATTTCAATTTCTAGTACGTGAACTTTGTATAACATTGTGCATTGTAAATGGTTATTTACAAGTAAAAATTTCTCTACATAACATGTGAGGGTCAATAACAAGTAGAATTTTTCATGACTCTTGAATACATATACATGTAATTACAGGAAGAAATTGAACATTTAAATGCAAAATATGCAACGACCTTTGGTAATGAACAGAAAAACGATCAAGTCATGAAGCTATTGAAGAAAGTCGCATTAAAAGTATCGAGAGTTTATTAAAACAATATCTACATGCGTAGAATCGTATAGTACCTATTTAATTTCTGTCACTTGTATTTTTTATGTATATTTTGATTCTATAATCTCTTTGTCTCCGTACCTTTATACATGTATTACATTATATGTTGCAGATCACACATTATACACACACACTTGATAATTAAATTGTAATCAAAGTGACATATGCTGTATTATGCATTTTGTTTACATTTTGATAGATAGAAAAATGACAAGTGTTTTCGCAAGACAAAAATTACGCGCACAAGAATTACAAGTAATAAAAGATAATATACGAAAACAGCTACCTGTTTTAAGTAAAGCACAAATTAGAAGGTTTATTTTAATGAAATTGTTGGATAAATATTTAGTTAATATTTGTATGTATTATCTATAGACATCGTATACCGTACCATGAAGCACTTTATTTAGAGTTACAAGAGGATGGACTCACAGAATCAGCTGAATTTCTATATTCTCTTATTGAATATCAAGATGCTATTAGAAGTAAATCGGAACCTGAGTCGTTAGTATGGTCTAAACCTCTTTTGAAAGATCATAGAGAAATGATTGATGAATTGTACAACGGAATAAGGACCGCTGAAACAGCGTTCCAGAACAGTAAGTACATATTTAAACAAGTAATGAACTGAATGAAAGATCAAAACGTGGATCATGTACATAAGAAACAATACATCGTTTAACTGCAGATCAGCCCGATGAACAATGTGATAGCTTGCTAAAATTGGGTGTATTTTTCTCGAATCAGTCAGATGTGTGGTGGTGGATAGCGGAACAGATATTTGTGAAAGCAGTCAACTGTATCACTTCCTATAATCTCGATGGTGGAAAAAGGCATGCATTATCTCGATATTTGTATGGAAGATATTTATTACTAAAAGGTAATAACTATCCATCTGTCATGAATTTTTAAGATTAGTTATTATGATAAAATAATTTTTAGCAAAAGATGCAGAAAAAGCTAAAGATCACTTGAGAATATGCCGAGAACTTTCAATTGGACGAAGATGGACAGCTAAGGAAATACTAAAAATTCCACAATCCATTTTATTTATAGAATGTTGTTCACTTTTGTATAAAGCACTTCTGATAATTGCTCGTGAAATAAAACAAGATGATCCATTAAAAGCAGTCAAAATATGTACAATTGCACAGAAAAGAGCAATTGATGGTAAAATATACTTATATATCTTCAGTCCACTAAATGTTATTTGAATTTTAATTTGAAGAACTGTTGTTTTGTTTTCTTTTCAATAATAAAATTTCAGCTGATGATAAGAACGGCGAAGCAGACTGTTTAATGGAATTGGGATTATGTAAAATGAAAACAGGAGATAATAAAAATGCTATAAACTTGTTTAATAAGGTACTCAAGATGCAACATGCATTAAACAATGGTGCTGGTGTTTGTGAAACGCACATACAACTTGCATCTGCGTATACTAGGTATCTATACTTTATATAACCATGTATATTGACAAATATAATACAGGTTACATATTGCAGTTTAGGAAACACAACAGAAGCAGAGAGGCATTTAACCTTACTTTTGAAATATTCTAAACAGCATAATTTGAAACCATTTTATGGTCAAGCGCTTAGATACCTTGGGGAGTTTCATATAAAGCAAGCTCATCCGCACGAAGCAACCAAGTATTTGATAGAAGCATTGCAAGTTTTTCATGAACTGGATGATTATGATAATAGAGAACAAGTTAAAAATTTGGCAGCCATTTCTGCAGGTAGATATCCTACAAACGTCTAGATTGTAGTCTCTAGAATATAAACTAATACTAATAACTGTAAATTGACATATTTATTTCTTGTTGAAAAAAAGGACAAGAATTATTAGGAGAATACCGAAAACTAGTTCCAACCTGTAACAAAACTAAACAGGGACAATTAAATCTAGCAAAAATGATTAACTGGAAAGATAGAAGGGAAGAGTTTTGGGATAAAAAGTGTAACTTACAAATGCACGCCAGTATGTTTAAAATAACTAAACCCTATGTGGAAAAAATGGAAACAATCAATAAAACAATAGATGAAAAAGAATTTGAAACAATGGATAAAACAATAAATAAAAATGTCATGGAAATAAATAATGATGCAATAACTGAAAACAAAATGGAAACAACCACTGAAGTAATAAATGAAAACGAACTGCATGATGCAAATATAGCGAATGAACAAAACGATAATATAGAAGTAATTATGGATGTAAATAAAAACTTTTAAGTTACTAAATTAATGTGTAATAATATAAACATTCAAGACGTTGCATCCATGAAAATTCAAGCAAAATAACTATTTGAAGGAACAAGTTGTAAAATAAAATAAACATATTCTACAATAAAACTTATATTTTTCAGAAAAGTTATTTACACTGTTTACTGATTATTTATCTAAAAGATTGCACAAAATTTTCTAGGTGCATTTTGTTATTTTAGCTTAATCCCAAAAAATAGATTTGAAAAAACATTTCTCTGATGAAAATCAAGTAATCATTGTATGTGCTATAACACTGATCGAATGTCAAACATTTATTTTTTTACTAAATTTAATATCGTATTGTTTAAATATCCGTAGATATTATAATATATCGATGTTATAACACACATTTTATATTTATGGTTTATTCTAGAACTAAAATAAAATACAAGAATACATTTCCTTACGTACTATAACTATGTTTGCTACGTATATATTTTAAAATAAAGTATATTTTGTAATTATTCTGACACTATGCAAAAACTAAAGAGATTTATATAATAGAATGTAAACATAACTGACTACTAAAGAAATCAAGCAACAGAAGAACTACAGCAGAAATTATTTGACCGATACATGTAAGAGTATTTTATGCAACTGAAATTATAAAGATATTTCAATAATAAGATCAGACATCATTTACAGAGATTATATTTAATTTAAATATCGAAACAAAATTAATTTTCCTTATAATCCCTGTATGTAATAACTACTTACATATATAAAAGTACACATAATATATTTATAAAGTTAATTTAACATTAGTTTTTGTTTACTGAAAACATATAATCTAAATGGAAACAGATTTCAAGGCAACAATATTTAAATGTTGTCATTTATGCCGGAATAAATTATAAAGATTTTTTTTTAATTTTTCGCGGTACACCAAAATTTTGCAAATATTCTTATGATTTAGAACTGTTTCTAACAGGTTTTGGCAATTTAGTACTTATTCATTTATGAACTATGTTTTGTATCACGAATTGTACTTGTAACTTTTTTTATTATGTAATAAGATTTCGATGAATTATTAACAAAAAATTTCAATTCAACCATTTTACTATAATGGTTTGCATTTTAACACATGAATAAAGACGTTTTAGTCTTCATCTCCACGTATAGTAATTGATGGAAAATTCAAACAAAAATTATTTTCAATTCAAATTAACACAAAAAAGCATCTTAAAATAACATTATTAATTACAAGTTCAAATCAGTTTTAATGCATACTTCAGATACATAATTTGTAATATATGTCACTGTTAATTTAACAAATTATACAGCAAAAATTCATTACTGTTAATTTATATGGGGTGCATTTTCCAATATCCAAGCAAAAAATCCAAATTACACAAATTTATGCTCCCATATTTTCCAATATATCTTCCACAATCGCAAAATCTTCAATGGAATCTTTTTGCAGAAAATTATTTTCCGTTGTGATGACTCCATTGGACTTTTGGCTAGCTTCGTCGGTAACTGTAGTCTCTGTTTCTGTTTTACCGACAGAGTTTATTGTACTGCCCGAACTTGTCTGTGAACTAATCTTCAGTGTTTCCATTTCCGAATCATCTTCTGGCAAGGATGATATGTCCTCGGTTGGAACATTTTTATTATCAGCAATGATTGCTTTTTCCTGATCATTAGCAATAACACTTTCACTACAAGTACTTGTAGTTTGTGACGATTCATCTTCAGTTATTTCGATAACATCATTCAAATTTTTTTGACATATTTCATCATCTTTTAAGCTTGTTGCTGGTGGTGATATTTCTGAAATACTTTCTTTAACGGCAATTGAAGTCTCTTTCTGAATTTTATCTTTTTCTTCAGGTTTTTCCGAATCATCTTCCTGATTTTCTTCATTCTGTTCATTGTTTAACTTTTCTGTAGATTCATTTTCATCTTGCACGATGTTATTTGACTGTATTAAATCTACATTTTCTTCAGTCGATTCTTTAGTGTTTGCATTTTCTTCTAAAGCCTTATCATCTATTGATGTTTCTTCACTGTCATGGATATCAGTTTCAGTTACATCGGTGAATTCACATATATCCTCAATGATATCATTTGTAATTTGTTCTATATTGTTTTCAATCAAAATAACGGTTTCTGTATCTGATTTGTCATTGCTGTTTTCATCATTACCTGTTGGTTTATTATCCTCAGTTTCTTCACTAGTATCGTCTGTATTGTTGGTACCTTTATCATTCATTTCGTCATTGTCTTTTTCTTCAATGTTGTCTGCTGTATTGATGTCAGTATTGTCATTATTAGTGGAATTGTGATCGTCAGCTTGTTTATCAGTAATTTCCACGGTATCGTTCTCTTCTGTGATTGTCTCTACTTCAGCTTCATTTTTCTCATTATTTTGTGTCTCGCTAATTTCTTCTGTTACATTTTCATCAATATCCAATTCCTTACCTGACTTTTCGATATCTTCGTCCTCTATATTGGTTTCTTCATTATTTTTAGTTTCTTCTTCTGTATCCTCATCAGTTTTATTAGTTTCTCCATTAATATTTGAATTATCTTCCTCTGAAGAGCCTGCATTCTTTTCTCCAATATCGGCAGAACGGACATTTTCTCGTTTGTCAGATTCTTCTTCTGTTTCTGTGTTATTTTCCTCAGTGTTTCTGTCTGTATCTTCATTTGTTTCCATATCTTCGCTGTTTTGGTCTGATAATTCAGAAGTTGGTGAAGACGGCCTGTGATGTTTCTCTTTATGTAATGACATTTTGTGTAATGTAGGAAAATATTCATTGCATTCAGTGCATTTAAATTGAATTTTCGTAGCCTTCTTTATAGAAGTCGATAGTTTTTCCTTTTTAGATTTAATTACAATTTTAGGCGTAGGTTTTCTTATTCTTCCACTGCGTCTATAAGATGGTGAAGATATTTCACCCTTTGCTTCATCGTCAGTGCTTGAAATATCGATAACAATTGTTTCTTTTTCCTGGTTGGTTTTTTTAGATCTGGTTTGTCGTTTAATTGCTTCCTTCGGTGTAGTTTCATTTGATGGTGTCGAATGTTTAGCTTTATTTTTGTTCTTTGATCCTTTTTTAGTGTCCATAGTTTTTTCATTAGAAGATTCATTTGCTTCAGATGAAGTAGTTTTCATTTTCTTTGCAATGAACGGGTCTACATCATGTGGGGTGCATGAGATATACGGAATTTCGAACATTATTCTCTGATCAGTTACAGCACTGTAACTTAAATGCATATTCTTTTTACGTGTTTCACGGTTGACTGTATTCAAATGTTTCAACTTTTTATCTAATATTCCGTTAGAATAATGTGTTGAAATTCGTTTATTTTTTTTAACGGAATTAGTTCTTCCAATAGTAGAAGATCGCTGTATCTTTGGGGTGGTAACATCTTCTGACTGTCGAGATTTCTTTGTCTGGACAGGTGTTGATTCTGAAACGGATTCTTCAGTACTATGACGAGTGGTTTCATGTTTGCGTCTAGTTCTTTTTAGGTTTTCTTCAGGTGTAGATTCACTCTCTGAGTTAACACGTGCAGAAATTCTTCTTTTCTTCGGTGTCACATCATCATGTGAATCACCAATGCTTCTTTTACGAGTAGTTTTAGTTTTTTCCTCTTGTACAGGTTCATCCTGTACTGTTTCTCGTTGTCGTTTTCCTACATTTCTACTAGTACTCTTGTCTGATTTATTATTTACTTTAGCAGAATTTTCACTTTTGCTTTTGTTATCATTTTCCGTAGCGGGCCGTGTACGCAAGCGCTTAGACCGCGTAGTTTCCATTTTATTTTCCGTTTCAGTTGTATCTAGATTCTTATTCTTATTTTTGGCATTTGTTTTCGCAACATTTTCTTTTTCAGAATCGGCGGATTCATCATTCTTTGACAAAAAGAGAATAACAAACGTTACGATAATCTATCAAATTAAAATTTGTGATTATTATTTTTCATTATTGTAAAAATAATTAATAAGATAGGATACAACATATAAAGTTCATTTATATTCAATTAAATTTAGAAATAATATGATTATTTTTTAATCAGAATTGTTATATAATTATAATGTTAAACTCGAGGTCATATATAAATATGTGCGTATTTTCAAATTGGCCCACTATGATCCACAATTTATTTACAAAATAAATAAATAACTTACCAAAAGATTCCATATAGCAGTTACAATACTATCCCAAACGGACACAGCAAAGGTACAGCTTAAACAAATGTACTTAATGTTGATATTGCTTCCCTTTCTTATATCTTTTGCGAACTGATTGGCTTCTTTCTTTAATTCTGCTGTTCCCGTAGTCACATTATCAGTTTTATGGCACAACGAACAACATTTATCCTGATTTCGTTTGCTTTTATTTGCATCTCCTTTTTTGAATGTGTCACGGATATTTGAGCAACACTGAACTTTATACGCACATAGTAAACATATACTTAATTTATTAAATAATTTGGAAAACTGCAAAAACAGAAATATATGCAAGTAACTCGACACTAAACAATTATATTTGCTTACTGAACACATTCATTACAAAATATGTTAGTTATCTGACTTTATTTTGTATTATCTTGTAGCATCTACAATATATGCACAAATAGTAACAGCACATACCTCTGAGAAATTAAAACGATTGTTAGAAAAGAAGTTGATCTTGATGATTTTTAAAAAATCAATTTTATTGTCATCCGACAATACCGAATCATTTTCTGTACAAAAAATACATACTCCTTGAACAATTTCCATCATAACCTAGAAATAATGCAATTATGACATTTATACAGATTTTGTAAATATTGAAAGGCTTCTTTTATATTTACCATCAGTTGTGAGTGTGTATTTGTTCATTTAAGAAATTTAATGATACACTTCATTATCCGTTAAACTTTAATAAAAACCCCGCTCAATTTATTTTCCGTAGAATCACAAACCGTTTTCTGGTTTGGATTGCTTGGCGTCCTTGCCGTACTTCTTGTTGCTTGGAAATGTTTGGTGTGCGTTCAAGTATAAATCGTCATATACACCGCATTTATATATAGCGCCAAAATTTAAATTAATATTTTATTTTTATAATTCATGATAATATAAATTAGTAATTTTAAAAATAACAGTTATTAATGAAAATAATTAATCAGTTTAATTAAAAATTAATTTTTATTGTAATATTGTGTAGAATAGAAATATGAATACCATATATTGATATTTTATCTATACACCGAAAATATTAAAGAAAATTGTTTTATAATTATTATAAAATACCATTGCATACTAATTAGTATACTAAGCAGAATGTGTGATTAATACAAGTAATGTGATTACATGTTCATTGATCTTCATGTTTTGACATTGAAGCTTGATGCTGTATGTAGCATCGAATATTACTTATTACACCAATTACATTTGCGCGTGAACATTTTATACGACGCAAATTAAGTGATGAAATGCTTGATAAGCGTAGGGGAATAACATGATTCTTAAAAGACAAAACTCTTCATTGTTATTTTGATAATTATTGTTGGTTAGGATTACTCGTTCAGTCTTTATTGATTCTTCTTTCGGAAACTGTGCCATTCGTTAACAGCCGTTCTAAATAAATAAAAAAATAGGTATTACAATTATTTAATTATATTAGATGTATAAGTAACTTGTAATATTTTAGAATAAATATTTGTGATAGCAAGTATGGGGAGGAAAGTGACAGTTGCTGCTACAACCTTAAATCAGTGGGCTCTAGATTTTGAAGGAAATCGAGAAAGAATTCTTCAATCAATTCTTGAAGCTAAGGAATTAGGTGCATCTTATAGGACTGGCCCGGAATTAGAAATCTGGTTAGCGAATTATCTAAAGTTTTGTTGATTAATTAATATTTATCTGACTTACGTTTTGTAGTGGATACAGTTGTGAAGATCATTTTTTGGAAAGCGATACATTTCTGCATAGTTGGGAGGTATTACTGGACTTATTGACTGCACCAATATGTAAGGACATGTTAATAGATATTGGGATGCCAGTTATGCATCGCAATGTTGCCTACAACTGTCGAGTTGCATTTTTGAACAAAAAAATTATATTAATACGTCCGAAAATTCTTATGTGTGAAGATGGAAACTATAGGGAATCAAGGTGGTTTTCTGGCTGGACCAAGGTAAACTTACTGATATTTATATTTACAGTGTTATTGGTATTGTAGATATATGAAATAAATATAAATATGTATATTATTATCAATTATAGCTTCGGCAAACGGAAGAATATCATTTACCCCGTATGATATCAGCGGTAACTGGTCAGTCAGTGGTAGCATTTGGTGATGCAGTCATCTCGACTAGAGATACGTGCATCGGTTATGAAATATGCGAGGAACTGTGGAATCCGCAAAGTTCACATATTGCGATGAGTCTGGATGGCGTTGAAATCATTGCGAATAGTTCGGGTAGTTACACAGAACTACGGAAGGCCTACGTTACAGTGGACCTTGTGAAGTCTGCCACATTCAAAGCAGGGGGCTGTTACTTGTTTAGTAATTTACGGGGCTGTGACGGACAACGGTATTATTTTAATGGATGTTCATGTGTTGCACTGAATGGAATGATCGTCAACAGGGCCAGGCAGTTTTCTATGCAGGAAGTGGTGAGTAAATAAATGATTACATTTTATAACATAACTGAGTAATGGATAATATTAAATAAATACATAGACTGTACACTTACTGTGCTGTCATTCTCTTATAAACTAGATATTTCACTATTATCTGTTGCGTTGTAGGAAGTAACTGTTGCCACTATTGATTTGGAAGATATTCGCTCATACCGTAACCAACTTAGATCTCGGTGTCATCTTGCTGCATCTAGTCCCAGTTATCCTCGTATCACTGTTGACTTCTCCTTGTCGCCTGAGCATGACAGCACCCTGCCTACTGCGATGCCTATAGACTGGGTGTACTTGCGGCCTGAGGAGGAGATAGCACAGGGGCCTGCCTGTTGGTTATGGGACTATTTGCGAAGATCAGGGCAAGGTGGTTTCTTCTTGCCACTCAGTGGAGGTGTGGACTCAACTAGTACAGCTGTAATTGTGTTTTCTATGTGTCGGATGGTTGTTACTGCTGTTAAGCATGGAGGTATGTTCAATAATTATTTAATGTCATTTTGCGGACGGGTATAATTTTTATAAATTTTTTACTGCTGCTTAGTTTGAATATGGAGTGTTCTAACTGTAATATTAATGTGTATTACAGATTTTAAAGTATTATCAGATATTCGCAAAATTCTGGGCGACACAGATTATACACCGAACCATGCAGCAGACTTATGCAACAGATTATTAGTCACATGTTATATGGGCACAGAAAATTCATCTAATGAAACCAAGCACAGAGCAAATACTTTAGCAGCACAAATAGGAAGGTACGATTTATTAATTTTCTAAAAAACAATATGTATACTCTTATTCGTTAGTAAATTACAATGAACTCTAAATCTAGCTCTTTGTGTTTCTTTGTAGTTATCATATGACCATTTCTATAGACAAAGCAGTCAGTGCCGTACTCGAAATATTTTCTCGTGCAACGGGCTTATTTCCAAAATTCGGTGTCAATGGCGGATGTCCCAGGCAAAATTTAGCATTGCAAAATATTCAAGCTCGACTTAGAATGGTACTGTCTTATCTGTTTGCTCAACTTATGCTCTGGGCAAGGGGCAGGCCAGGAGGATTGCTGGTTTTAGGTACGTTAACGTACATTAACACCTTTTAATATACATAATTCATATAGTATAAAGGTGTTTTTCAATGAAAGTCGTTCTTCAAATTATTAATTCAAGGTTCAGCAAATGTTGACGAAGCATTACGAGGTTATATGACAAAATATGATTGTTCAAGTGCAGACATCAATCCAATTGGTGGCATATCAAAAACAGATTTACGTTTGTTTTTAATTTATACAAAAGAGAAATTCAATCTTTCTGTGATTGGTGATATTGTCAACGCTGTACCTACTGCCGAATTAGAACCGCTCAAAGAAGGTCAAATAGCACAAACGGACGAACAAGATATGGGTATGACATACGCTGAACTGAGTGTATTCGGAAAATTACGGAAACAGAATAAGTGTGGACCATATTCGATGTATTGTAAATTAGTACAAACCTGGTCTGATACGTGTACACCGAATGAAGTTGCTGAGAAAGTCAAACATTTCTTCAGGTAATATATTTTGTTTTTTTATCCAGTAAATATTTCAATAATTGAATTCTTCTTGCGCTATAATTCTTTATGCAGTTTGCTCACAAAATAACATACTGACCACTCCCTTCCCCCACTCTTTGTCTAACTGCGCATGTCTATGCTCTTCCCCCACTCTTTCTAACTGCGCATGTTTATGCCCCTCCCACATCCCCCACTACTCCCTTCTTTTAAGCACTGGGGTTAATAGCCATTCCTGTATTAGCTAGTCCGATTAACTGTAATTACTATAGATTATAAAAATTCATAGAATTGTACTAATTTGGAAATTACAAGATAAAGTAATTTAAAAATTCCAGTAATAGAATTATGCAAGTACTA
Source organism: Calosoma granatense (assembly GCA_022063505.1). NCBI lineage: Eukaryota > Metazoa > Arthropoda > Insecta > Coleoptera > Carabidae > Calosoma > Calosoma granatense. The sequence goes on from JAGJTL010001381.1 coordinate 3,511,521, forward strand.
CCTTTGATTGTATGATATGTATTTTAGATGTTACGCTATAAATCGGCACAAAATGACAGTACTGACACCTGCTTACCATGCGGAGAGTTACAGTCCGGACGATAATAGATTTGATCACAGACCATTCCTTTATCGAGCCAATTGGTCGTGGCAGTTCCGATCTATTGATAAACAGGTACAATTCATTTTTACAGTCTGATATGCTAATGCATTTTATTGTTTAATAATAGTCAATTGTACTATATTTTATAGCTAGTTTTCTAAAGTAATTTAATGTGTTCAGGTGCAGTACCAAACAGAAATGCATCGTAACAAAACTGAACGTGCGTCACGTAAACTTGAAAGCTTATCAAGGTCACGCGCAGGCGTGCCTGTTTAAACCAGGTTAGCAATATTTTTTATGAATACAAAAAACTACGTGATATTTACTAGGATACTTTGCTATTAGATAAACGTAGTAGTATTTGATTCCTGTTACTTAAATCAGGACGCTTATTTTTATAGATGATATAGTTGAACTTTATAGAAATTTTATCAACGTACAACGAAATATACATATATAATGTTCTTGAAATATATGTCATAAAATTATAAATTTACAAGAATTTTAAAAAGTCAAATTATTAATAGTGTACAAATCTACTTTGTCATAATAAATTTATCAAATTCTGATTTTAATAGTGTAGTAATTTTTAGTATTCTTGTAAATTAACAGACTTTATGATAAAAAAGAACTTTTTGACCTCTGATATTATTCCAATATCTTGAAAATGTAGAATGAAATAAAAAATCTTTTTAAAAATACTTTACATCAATAGTGATATTCAAATACGTATATAAATCGATTGTAGAAAAAAAATAATTTTGCCTTTTCACACTTTCACTAAGCGAATAGAAAATTTATTTTAATGTAAAGTGAAAAAAAATTTCTTGTTAATATTCAAATGTTAATGAATACACGATACAGTTGTAGTATAGTGATTGTGTGAAACTATAGTTACATATATACGTAGATAGAAAAGTATTAAAATATTCTATTTCACACATTTATTGTATACAAATATTTGTGAGATAATTACTAAAACTGATCATATGGTGCATATATATATTTTATAGTCTGTTATTAATTTGAAATAACGATTATTTTGTTTCTCAGTGCAATTTGCATACATACAAATTTAATAAACTTGCATTCTAAAGTGATACACAACACCATATCTGCCAAAAAACATTTTGATGTACATTAAATAATTACAATGTCTGTATGTTTTACTTTCTAATTCATAAATAAGTTTTCTAGTAAAACATTTTTACTACAAGACTGTTGGCAGCTTTTTCTATAGAAGATAATTTGAAATCAATTAATAGCAGACATTATAGTAATTAAGATCTCATCTGGCATTCTAAATGGTCATTAACATTAATATACATTATATTTAGATAAGGTGCTGATTATACGTAAATGAAGTATTACGCACAGTAATGTTTTAGTTATGTTTTGCTTTTATTTCAATTACATAAATTATACATGTGAACTGAGAAGCTATCAGATACATTATAACAAATTTCCTTTCACTCCGGTACAGTCAGCTTCGTCATTACTGTAAACAAAACAATTATTCTATAAGAATACTGCGTTGTAGTAGAAAGATATAAATAAGAATAATAAAATATAATAATAATAATAATTATGTGTTGCATTTATAATTATGAATATTATCGATAGTTTTAAGTTAGGTACTGGCTAAGTATTAATACCAAATGTGTTGAAACATGTTTGTAGATTCAACACTATCCAGTTATAGGTACTTAAAGTATAGCGAAACTAAACGATAAACATTCTATTTACACAAATAATAAACTTTCCGTGTCGATTTTACTTACTAACTTAAGAGACTTTACAAGCAGCACGCGACGACAATCTACGGCCACCTTATCGTTCTTACGACACATGATTCAAGAGTTACAAGATCATCCGAGATACATATGGATAGATAGATATAGATGGAGAGATAGTAAAGTTCATCATCTCCATTTAGTAGCGAATATACAGGAACGTGAGAAGTGAACAGATGAAAACGAGAATAATATACTACAAGTTAACCAAAGTTAGGTGTGTGTTTTCATCATCCGATAATAATAATTTACAAATGGGAAGAGATACAACTGACATATTCGAAATACAACTTCACTGTGCTAGTGTAGCTATGAACAACGAATACGACAATATGAAAGTAATTACATGGGTAAGTGTTACTTTCTTTGCACAATTATATTCAATACTCCATTATGAATAACACGTATATAAAGTAGATAGTTACATGGAATTCTGTAGCACCATAGATTTATAATATTGTCACTAACAAATATGTCTCGTCTATGAAGCACCAGAATTTACAATACCGAGACGTGTCAAAGTTCAGAAATACATCTGCATCCGTCATTATAAGTCATTAACCATAATATAATTTACTACTAATCAACTAGCATCGTCATCCATCATTATGTTCTAAATATACACCAGAGAGTTAGTGATTAATTTATTAACCTGAATAATAATAATAATAATTAAATACACATATTACATATCTAATAGAACTTTGTTTATATATTATATTCAGTTTCTGAATTCTGACTACGCCTCGAGCTTTCTAATTACAAATATAAATTTAATAACATATTAACACCTACATATTAAACTTACAACATAAACCCCATTTAACCAATCACCTCATTGCACAAAAAACCCGATTTTAGATTAGCGCCATGTTGGTCATGCGCAATAGTTATTGTTTGTCGCTGACAAGTCAGCCTATCACGTTACAGTTTTGTTTCTGTTGTTGTTTATTGTTCGTGTGTCAAGCCAACTCAGTTCTTTCCACTTGTAATATTTTGTAAAACAGTCTGTCGATTATTATTATTTCGTTAATAAGTATTAAACATTTCTTTCGTTTAGCTTGCCCATTTAACATTTTTATCTAAAATTTGCGTGCATCGTGGAAAAAAATATTAACAATTTATATCACAGGATTTACCGAAGTCTTGCGTTCAACACTCCATTTGGAGTCTGCATAATTCAGTGGCTTCAGTATTTAAATATTAATTGAAAGGAAGTCAAAAACTTGCATTAATTAAAGCATTTGAAATATTGATCAAATTATTAAAGCAATAAGAAAATATAATAAAATATAATGAATCAAATAAATAACGCAAATGTATTCTGACGAAAAATGAAATTGAGGAACATAAATATATAAATAAACAGTGAACAATTTTTGAAAATAAGAGAATAATGTTGAAATGAAACTATTAATATCTTAATTAATACCATTATATTTTACACAAGTAAATGATAAAACCACATGTTATAAAAATTATCCACTGTTTCGTATTTGTATGAATAAACACCTTTATGTGATGCAAATGATTGTATCTTACAATATCTAGATTCTGACTTCCTTAGTCGTTTGAACGGTATGCTCATTATTTGGAATAATAACATATATAAATATATAAAAAAACATCTCTTCTGCTTCCCTTCGTAATTCAAGAATGTGTATGTATGTATGTGTGTGTGTATGTATGTGTGTGTGTGTGTGTGTGAATGTATGTATATTACTTACGTACGTACTTGTAACAACATGTTAGCGAAATTTGAATTAGTAAATTTAAAATGGCGTTTATCGTAGAACTTGAGTAGGGCCGGACTGTATGGATGTTTTTCTTTGAGATGAAGGTAATGTACTTCGGGTTCGCTTGTTGTGTGACCACATTCTTCGCACACGTACATCTTGGTGCGCCTCTCCTTATACGCGTACTGATGCTGAACACCGTGTACCTTCAAACAATGTGATTCCAATGAACAACGTTGCGTGAACGACTTTTCACATAGATTGCATTTGTATGGTCGAACACCTGGAAATAAAACAACGCACATTATTTGAATGTATTCAAATCAGTTTGCTGTTAAATATTTAGAATAATTTTACTGTAGACGTTAATGACACATATACTAACCTGTATGCGTTCTCGTGTGTCTCTTTAGGTCGAATGTATCGTTGAATCCTTTTCCACAGAATGTGCACAGGTACCGTTTGATATCGGAATGACATTTCATGTGCCTGTTGAGGAGACGTTGCAATGCGAATGTCTTGTTGCATATTCGACAACAGAAATGCGAACTGCCATCTTCTGCTGTGATAGCTGTCACTTTGGATTTTGTATCTTCTGTTCGACTACCTGGTCGACCACCAACAGGACCTTCCTGACTCGCCAGGGGGTTCTTTATTCCGTGGCCGCCATTAACAAACTCCAGCTGCACCTCGGCTGGCAATCCAAGCTGTAACAGAAATACCGTTGTTTATTTATTTTCAGTCATTCAGTAGCAAATAAGGAAAGCATACAATTTGATTTGGGCTAACATTCAGTTATTTCAAAAATGATATTTAACTTTGAATTGATTTTTTTTTGTCAAAACCACATAGATTATATACATCTCTTCATGTAATTTCTAACAACAACAATGTGTGAGAAATTATATTGATATGATGACTGTGCTATAATTGTTTCTATGTGGTTTACAAATGAAAATTGTTGTACTGTATAGAATGAAGCCCTTCTCAATCTGCTTGCTTACCCGTTGCTGCAATATATTGACTCGGCCAGTGAGGCTGGGCTCTGAGCAGGTAGAATCTCGCCGTCCACTCACACTGGCGGGCGGGCTCAACGAGCCGGCATCATTGTGACTTCCGCCGTCCAACGAACAGCTCGCACCATCCGGAGACGGCAAGGACATCGTCGTCGGCGAGTCCAGGTCCAAACCGCTACCATTGAATGATAAACTGGGCGAGAGCATCTGCTGTTGCTGTTGCATCTGAACCTGAACCTGAAGCTGTTGGACTTCGTTAACACCCTGTAAAAATGAAAATATATTACATGTCTGTTACATACACTCACTTCTATTTATATACATTATAATGTCTGTATCTATTTATTTTTATAATTAGATAATATTACCTGTTGATATGAAGGCAGGTTTTCCTGGTATATTTTTGAGAACTGTTGATGGGCCAAATAGTGTCTTGGATTCTCGTAGTTTCTATTCAGTACATGTTCCGGGAATCCTTCCATATTCTGTTCTACATTTTGTATTTGTACAGAGTCGGGTGTTAGAGATGGAGAGTTCATATCTCCGGTGATAATGTCTCCATTATCGTTCGTCTCTTCGTCATTGGGCAACCGTTGCAGGAAACTGCTTAAGTCCGCGGCATCGGACAGACTTTCCAGTAATGCATGATCTGCTGGTGTGGGGAATGTTAGAGCCGTGAACTGCAAGGGATCTACCACGGCACCGGTAACGACATCTACCATCATGGCATCGTCGTACGATGGGTATCCACCTTGGAGAAGATTTCCCATCGGATCCAGCTTGCTGTCATAGTTGTCCAGATCTGCTTCATCTTTCATGACGAGCCCGTACGAGGCATTCTGTAGCATGGAGTATTGCTTCGGCGGACTCTGTCCTCCGTTGTATCCCATGTTTGACATTTCTTGACCTGTATCGCAGTCCATGTGCAATGGTGCTGAGATCAAGTTGTAATTATTGTAGTTACCGTTCGCGTTGAACTGATTAGTGGTATTGTTACCGCCCTTCAGTGATTCGTAGAACGGTGGCAGGGACCCTGTGGGGGGGCTGCTGGGCCCGTAATTCTGACGACCGTCTCGACCTGGATTCATACCTGAAATACCAGGAAATATATTTAGTAATAAGACTGGAAAACTTCAAATTTGAATGTCACTTACCGCCACCACTACTTCCAGTGCCGCCTGACATTGAACCGCCGCCTCCTGAAGAACTACCAGTGAAACTGATAGATCCGCCGCCGCCGCCACTGCCTCCTGAGCTTTGTCCTGAATTACCCTGTGCTGCTCCACTACCGCTGCGGCCGTGTCCGGCAGCTGCAGATAGTGTTACAGGTAGTTTACCCACAATACTTCGAACCTGCAAGAATCAGTCAGATTTCAAATTAGAACTATTTCCCTGCAAATATTTAATTGTTTTTTATTGCTTACTGAAATAAGTGGTTTAGTTATTTTAGCAGAATGACTTCTTCTCTGCTCGCGGCACTTCCTCTCTTCGTTTTCGTCTTCAGTCTCTCCCCGTCTCTTCGGTATATGATAGTCTATCGGTTGTTCCTGTTCTGGTTCTTGAACGATGATTGGTTCTGGAATTCTCTGCTCGGCGTCTTCGTCCCGTTTTGTCGTTTTCGGTGTACGTTGTATGACTGAACACCTGACTGGTGTTACGTTAGGAGATGGTGTATCCGATGGCTTCTTTGTTGCCGGAAGTACTAATTTCTCTGGCGGTGTTATTGGTGAGTATTCCTTTCGTTCGGCACGTGTTAAAACATGCCCACGGCTACCGTACGGCACATCACCACCGAGGATGGAGGAGATAAACCGACGTGGCGGTATTGTCTCCTGGTGGGTGGGTTTATTCTTTGGGGATGTTCGTCCGTCTTCTGGGGTCGGCGAACGCTGCTTACTGCGATCTTTTTGTTCTTTTTCTAAAAAACAAAACGAATATGAAAAAAAGAATTTTATATTTACAAAAATATATTATATTTTTAATAGAACATTCTTTGATAATATAAAGTTTCTTTTGTATAAGATTTAATATGTTGTTTTGAATTTCTCGTATACATATATAGAGCTAATATAATATTTAACTGTTCTGGCTGGATAGATTAAGAGGGTTACATAAAAAGGTAATTAATTAGGAGGAACAAACTGTCTGTTCAGGTTCGTTAACGTTTTTTGTATTAGTCGAACTTGAACAATTGTAGTGAATATGACAGTTTTAGTAAGTGTTTTATTAAAATAAATTATTCACTTTGCAAACTTATATTTACTATTGAATTTCGTGTTTCAACGTGGAATTAAACAAAAGTGATTAATAAAACGTGACAAATTCTAACTATGTATTTAAATAGTATCTAACCGGCATTTTATCGAAATGTATGCAGGTAAGAAAAATTGTTTTTTTTTCTTACAATGTTACATACTTAATGTAGTACACAATTAGTTTTATTTTATTGTTATTTTGCACATATCGCTGTGTACATTTACAGCCATGCTAAATGTCAGTAGTATTATGTGTATAATTATACAGTATATATTTCATATTTATATCAATATTTATAGTTGCTTATAACAGGATAATTATTATTTCTTAATTACGTGTTATTTTCTGCAAGAATAATTCAGAACAACATTCTTCTATGTATTGTTACGTAACGTTAGGTTATTAAAATGTTGATTTCAGTTCTAGAACAGAAAATTTTCTTGATATTTTTGTAGTTAAATTATTTCACTCAGTATAAAACATGTTCGAGAAAATAGTATACAAGCGCCAGCTTGCCTACATTAAAACATACATATGCATTTCAAACATCTGTGGATATGCTTACTAATAACTTGTTACCATTATTATTTATTACGATCAGTAATGCATCTTGATTTGCTGCGGATTTACATAAGAGTGTTGCATGTCGATGTGAGGAATTTGCAACATAGATAAACATTACTAACTAGTTTGCATTTATTACGCGTCATACAAATGAACGAGGGGGGCAGTCGTATATTATAAATGCGTATTATGTATTTAATTTAACACATGCAAGAATGTATTGTCGACCCACGTACGTATGTACAAATGCAGTGAGCTGTTTGTTTCTCACCGCAAAATTGTAAATTACGGGAACAAATTCGTTTCCAAGAAACCTTTGTTGATTAAATCATTCGTAGTTCTAGGGATATAACTACTGTTGCTTAGGGCACACGTAAAGAAATTGTTTTATTGAGTGTACACACTGAAACGACAAGTGTGAAACGAAGGAGATGTATTCTAAACTTTAAAAATTACAATAAGTTTAGTATAAATTTACTTAAATTCCAATCAAATATTTCTACCAGATATACTGTACCTTTTAATTGAACGGCGTATAATGTTTCACAATTATTTGTACACTTATTCAAATACTACTACGATGTCACAATACAAGTATTCTAATAACACAATGTTATAATGCCCTTAGGCTTTTACCTCAGAAGGTTTGAACTTCAACTGACCACTGAGGAAAGTGAATCTTCTAAGGTAAGTTCAACGCACCCTGGGGGTTCAAAATGTCGTCGTTGTCGCCAACCAATGACGGCCAATCGGTTTCGTTAATCTTGTAATTAGTGAATATTTAGCACAGAACCACTACACATTGCGTGTAAATATGTTTCAGGCATGCGCATCCATGGGGTGCAGGGAAAATCTTGTCTTGTCTAATTGACATTTCGTAGAATTGTTATCGAGTTGAACTGGGGCAGTTTGAATTTATATTTGTTACGAATCCAGGTATAAAATTACAATGAGTTACATGTTATTGAAAATGTAATACAGAAAAATAAATCATAAGAATTGTTTTCGAGTTGAACTCCTTCGGGTCGCGTTGCTTATTGGCTTAAGTTAATCTGGGGCAGTTTTGTTACGAATCCAGGTAAAAAATTACAATGAGTTTCGTGTTATTGAAGATGTAACACAGAAAAATAAATAACACAAGCAAAATTATTTAACAAATATAGTAGAATGTGCAACATATTTTACTTGTTTATATATTTTAATTTCAAAATATCTTCCGGTCTGAACATTTGCACGTATTCCTTGGCAAAAGGAACGGAAATACAAATATGTACGAGGAAGTATAATGAAACGGTAAAAGAGTTCCGTTAGTAACATACGATTGTCAAGAATATATTATATTCAGTTTATTATATTACATAAGAATATATATTGTCAATCATTACGTTTTATACTATTCAAATTTATTAGTGTATTTTTCATAAAGAAAATTGGTTTATGATTAGCAAAACAAGTCAGTGTTTTATACTTTATTAGTTGATGATACTTCAGTGATATTATTTACTGTCATCCATGATCAAAGTAGTTGTAAAATATGATGAAATTTGAAGAATGTCTCTTATGAAATATTTGATAGTATCTGTTTTATAGCACAAGGCATCTCTTGACCATTACATTTTTATTCATCTTCATTAAAATTTACGAACATGGAAGATAACTGGATGTTTTCTAGTCTATAAATTAAATTGATGTAGCCGCGGAATGGTATTTTCAAGGAGACTTCAATGATACGGCAGAATACATAATTTCGTTACAAAGTATACATTTTTATTCTCGGCAACAATTCGACGGACATATGGTATAAAAACTAACATTTACAAAATAATGTAATTTGTATTCTCACTTTTGTTAACCTTGTTATACTTTTCAAAGTGAATTATACATAAATAGTCTACAACTACCCTAAACAAGTTATGGCGTGCTCCAGTCTAGACAGCACAAAACTTTAAAACGAAAAAATAAACTACATAGGGCCATCAACAGGTTTTGTTAATGAATCCATGCAGCAGGTACCCATCTGAAATGTAGGTGAATGCAATTACCGAGGTATTCTGATTGTTTTTATTCACCCAGGTAAACCGGTATGTATATTTGCAGGTATTCTGAGCTCAAGTCATTCGTATTACACTCATGAAACTTAATCTCTTTAGTGAAATATTACCTAGAATTAGATGAACATTTTCACAGGATTTGTTTCACTAAAGTATACCTGAATTTCTCATTTAATGGCATATCTTGTTTTGTATGGAATACAGATTTAAATTCACTACAATTTGCCTACGTCCAAGTCTCTCCTTTCGTATAAAATCGTTTTACTTCGGGCCACATCGTGCTACGGACGATTGCATATTTCGTGAGACGCGAGGTCTACCTGTACGGCAATTACACACTGAGCTCGCCTGTGGAATTCCTGCATGGCCGCCATCTTGCATTACCAAGGTGACCTCGCTTCATCTCACTCAAACGTACGTTCTCATCTATAGTATTGTCTCTGTTTCGCTTGTTTACCGCTTTCAACTGTTGTTCCAACGGTCTCTAGTTCTCTCTCGTAGTGAACTTGGCAGTGATCTTATTTTCTTTCATTGTTTATAATTCATCACTGCTGTATGCAACCTGTTGTTCAAGTCTTCTTCAAACGGTTGCCAATGCACTTCTTGTTTTGACACTTATGTAAATTAATGTTTTTGTTTATTTCCAAATTGATTGTAGGCATTTTTATACGGTTTGTTTATGAAATATTTATGTTTGTTTTAAACTTTTTTCTCGAATATATTTTCATACGATATTTCTATATGAATGTAATTCTAGTTATGTGACATTTATAATTCATTGTCATGTATTGAAGTGCACATATATAATATTGCATAGACGCATAATATGCGTGGAATATATTAAGATGAACTTACTAAAATATGCAATACTATTTTCAACATAATCAATATTCAAATGATTTCCGATTTTTTGACCCATTATTCAAATAAGCAATAAGATTCCGTTGCTTGAATTGCTAGTTGATCTTGTGTACTGGAATACATTACGTAGGCATTTAATTGTTTTCATTAAACTATATGATTTTTACTTTCACAATTAGTCCTTCGATCAATTCTTCTGTGAATGAATTAATTATTATTATAGGTGTGTAGACAGATTCGCTGAATTTTTACACTGATTAATGCTTGATTAAACATGCATATTTTAAATAACAATTTGATGTTGCTCTCTCAGCATCTATTTACATGTTCGTGGTTCAAATCGCTGAGAGCTACGTTGTGAATCATAGTTTCTAGTAAAACTGTAATCCTACAAATTTTCCTTCAATCAATTAAAAACTAATTCAAACAAATCATGGATATTTTTAAAATTGTATAAGAAAATTTTTCTTTATTACAGTTCATCCTAATATTCGGCGAAACATTTTTGATAATTCAATTTAAAATTTTATTTACTAAATTGGTAATTTGAATATTGTTGGAAAACTAGAACAGTACTTTTTTACTGTCAAATCTACTATACATATTTGAGTAGCAAATTAAGCTTAAAAAAGTAAATTATTTAGGCAATTATAATCCATAATTATTATATAT
>JAGJTL010001381.1:3529209-3543590 GCA_022063505.1 Calosoma granatense
ATATGTATAGTGTTACGCACTGATTACTCATTAAGCAGACGCCTATTTGAATGTCATTTGTCGCTTTACAATTAATTGCACACGCTGAAATGCATTGCAAATTGTGTCACATACAGTACGTGTTCGCAAATGCAAAACCGTCATACTAAACATGTCCGATTGCAATTGTTTGGCATTGTATAGTGTTGTTTAGTCGGTGCATGTTGATGAGACGGTATATTGAATGAACTATAGTCTGAATTTCATTGACAAACAGTTGTAAGTCATAATTACAATGTATTTTCAAATAATTATACTAATATTTTCTCACTAAATATATTTGTTTTGATTAAAATGTGCGCATGCTAATGAACAAAATTATGTTAATATTCTGTATTGTTTTTATTAATGAATCCTCAACAAAGTAAAATATATCTAGCAAAAAATAATGTTATTCAAAGAATCTGTGTTCATTTCTCATGCATACATAACGAAGCTACACATAGAGATGTATACGTTGTTGATACTCGCATATACATATGTGCTCGCATATAACCATGCTCACACATACACACGCATATTTGAAACTGGACAGTGTGACGTCAGCGCGCAATACAGTTAGGTCGCTGTGCAAGGTGGGCCGCCGGTGCTAACGAACGGGGCCTTGGCGTCCCCTTGCCGTACCGCGCCCGCCCTGCACTATACAACCATGTACTGCCCCTACACCTGTCGTCAATGCCCCCTGTGCTCACGTACGCCCATTTACGCAACAAACGTCTAAAAGTGTCGAACAGGACCCGAGAAGATGATTTCGATATTTTTCTGCTGTTTTGTTTCATTGTTACCTGGCTTACCTGGGTAAAAATGTGCGAACAAGATTTTTAAGGGTTGTTCGTAGACACAGTAATTTTAAGTCTAGTGTATTGCTCAATTTGAAAAATGTATCTATATATGGGATTTCAATAGTTTAATTTTTGTGTTTGGAGACTTCAATGATAAGGGAAGAAAGAAACCTTGTTAAAAATTTTCTTATACAACTATTTTATATAACAAATTGGTTGGGAATATAATATAATAAATGTAGAATAATATAACTTTATGTAATATAACATTTTCTAATGTGAATATTAATCTTTAATTCGGAAACTTCAATGACCCGTCAAGCGACAACTAATATATCAGCTTATGAACTTATTAGAAAAAAATTCTAAATATTTTCAGAACAAAAGTCAATATAGATTTCCAAGAATCAAATTACAGATTATATTTCGTTATTTTTCGTGACGTAAAAATTTCTGAGTAATCTTCGAAATTATACCGCTTTTATAACGGTTCTTGGGACCCACGTATGATTACTCACATGCACGCCTATGGGCTGTAATAGCGCGGCCGGTACCTGTACGGCACTTGTTCAGAAATTCACCCCCCAGTCGATGTATGCGATTACAAGAAGTCTGAAGTTGGAAATATATATGTAAGTGTACGTGTGTATGTGTGAATGTATACATGAAATATAATGGTGGCATTGTTCTGCAAATATCGTCTAATTCATTTAACCTTGGTGTATTGTGACGTACGGCTGAGATCTTTGGACCAAAAGAATAGTTATTTGTCGAGTGTAATTTGTGTTTTACTGGAATTATGTGAGCCGTGGCAACAGCGAGTCATTTTGTTATTTCAACGATTTTCATTATTATTATTTTATTCCATTTTAAAAAATTATGTTCGCCACATAAATATGAATGTCTAGCAAATTTTTTTTGTATAATTTGATTTTAATCTCTTTTTTATGTCCCAGTATTTATTGGTTGTTGCAAAAACAATACTTATTATCATATGGAAATCTAAATATTTTCAAAATTCTAAAGACGTTTAAGACTATTTCTAGTTTTCGCATTCTACCTGAAGCAAATCTGAAGTTTTGTGGACATCTCACGTTTACTTCAAGGTCACTGTAATCATCATGTTCTATTCTCACACTTTGGGTGCCAAAAAAAGATAGACGAGATATGTATATTAACATTACTCAAAAACCGGCGAAAATAGAACTTAAATCTCCTACAAATAAGCTCTAGATTTCTGTGGAATGTCCACTGATCAAAGAAGTTATAATGTAATACAGTTTCAATAACAACATTAACGGTTATTGAAGCGTGAACAAGTTGTGAAGAAAATATGTTACATTTATCCCGTTGTACTTGAAATCCAAGTGTTATTATTGAGCGTTATTAATTAGTCTTACAACAAAGATTGTACAAGTACATTTATCCATGTTCTATAATGAAACAAATGGTAATACAGGTAATTTATATGTTAGTTACTATACAGGAAACTGTTTTTAAAAGAAAATATTGATGATATTTTCGACATTTGCTTCTAGTTTTCTCTAATAGAATATATACATAAATATTATGATGCAAATATTATTGGAATAATGTAGCAAAACATTTGCTTATTCTAATGTTTTGCTACTGTTAACACAGCTAAAAAATACAGTAATAATTACAATTCACAACGAGAAAATTTATAGCATCACGTCGAAACTTGCAAGAACCGTAACGTCTTTGTAACTTGAACGGACAACGTCTTTTTTCACATACATATTCATACAAGTATCATTAGGGGCACTAAATATTCAAATGCAAAGCGAAATATTTTCTTGCCATTGTTTGGCAGCCACTTGTCTATGGTAGAATGAACAGGTGATGTATTCAGTAAATATTTTTATTTTACGAAAACCAGTAGTAAAATAATTTTCTCTACGGTGTAATTCATTCTTGCAGATTGTGATCTGTACATGCTGAAATATTTATAAGGGTTTTAGAGAAATGTGTGAATATATTTACATAGTTAGAGATCTTTAAATATAAATATTCTTATTGTTTGCAGAAAAAAGATATTTTCAATTTAATTTAAATTAAAATAATAAAGATCTCTCTTTCAGAGCAGATAAATACAGTTCAAAGAAATGTTTATAAAATGAACAAATAATTTTTTGTTGGTCCTATTTATTGTGAAGAAATGGAAAATCAAAGATATTACTTTACTGAATTCACCTTGTTAGTACATACATTTATGAATAATGTTCTTGATTATTTATCCGCTATATATCTGGATGTACTTGATTGTCTGTGGTATGAATATAATGATACAGTGTGGTTAAACGTATGTTTGACGAGATTAAATACTGGTGAAAGGAAGGAATTTACTAGAAATTACAGGATAATTTACTCAAACTCTTGTCTTGTGTTTTATCCTTGTGCGATAATGAATAGTTCCTTCAGTTCGGTGTCGTGTAGTTAAATATACAAGTTCATGTAATTGTCATACATGAATTAATTAACTTATTATAAGAAATGTTATATACAGTGTGTTTCACACATAGAATTTCTTGTCTAGTAATAACAAATTCAATATGTTTCTAGTTTAATTTTAAATATTTCTTGTTGAAATATTGAAATTGCTAAGCGCTGAGCGATTAACAATATAGTTTATAACTATGTGTAATACACTTTGTATGAAAGATAACACGTAATTATAGATAATATACAATTATGAGACATAATGTTTAATAGTCAGGAAGCCGGCAGGCAGGCGGTTTCCGTAGCTGCGTTAACTAGTTAGACATTTAACTCAAGTACACAGATTTTTAACATCTGTGAATCCACACACACACGCACATAGAGTATTACATATACATATAGATAGAGCGGACGGACCTTCATGTTTATGCAATGAAAATAGCGCGCGACCGCCGCACCATTTCACGTTTGCCTTACGCCAGTTTACTCGGCCGACCAAGACCGACAAGATTCCAATGTTTAACACGTGAATCGATGCATTCTCCTCTATAAATCATACATGAAGTGCAACATTAATAACAAACCGCTCGAGATGCAAACAATCTTATTTTTTTTCTGCAACATATCCGTGGCCTTGGTTAAACTTCTTTGTGTTCGGTTTATTTATAATCTAAATTTATTGAAACTTAATTTATATCAGCATTAATTATACACAAATCGGTAAGCGGCATTTGACGTGTATATAATTTGAAAAATTTTATATACTAGTAATTTAATTCCATATTGAAATTCAGAAAAAAATGCATACCAATGCTATTTTCTAATCTATAAATTATTAACTGAATTAATTTCTATCTAAATTTAAATAACTCATTCTTTTACTGAAGAAATTCCTAACAAATTAATTATGAAAACTATATTTTAAATTATTGTTCCAATATAACATTTATATTTTATGTTATATAAACAATATAAAAATTATTAACAGTATTGTCGGGTTTGTTGCTTGCGTTGTCATTGAAGTTTCCTTGAAATTTTAATTAGTAGTAATAATAGGTATATTAGAACATTATTATTCCATTTAAAGTAAAGCTTATTGTTCAAATAAGTAATATTATAAATAAATCTGAAACTGTTTTAGAATTTGTCACTATACATTGTTAAATTAATCAATACTGCAGTTTATATTTCAATACAAAATAAAGATCAATTTCGGTGCCTGTACTACCGTTGAAGTCTCCGTGAACGGAAGCAAACTAGATATCATTAACTCATTCAATTTCCTCTGATTTACGATTTTTCTACAAGAACAGCGTACACTTTAATCTGCATAAACAAGTCTTAGCTAGAGAATATCACAGCAATAAATGAGTTCGGTGTGTGTGTGTGTGTGTGTGTGCGTGTGGAAGAGCGTGTTTGCACGGAAACATATTGTGGTAAATGTCAAAGTACGTCGCATCCGGCGCCTTGTTATGCATATATCATTGATATTTATACTCGTTTTTATTGCACACACACACACACACACATACACACACTCGCCTACTTGGATCCCATCGTGTTTGGTTGTGAAGGGTAACGTTAGTAAGAAATTGTGCACGCCGTGTGCTCGCGCCTCCTTCTCCAATACTACAGCTACGGATATACGGGATGCATAACAATGTTCTGACACTGAACAGGTTTTAAAGGTTAATCTTTAATACGTAGGTGGTGATAGGCGTCGTGAACAGTTAGACGATAACAGAGAAATGTATATTAAAAACTTTTATTTTCCTTTTGTCTTGTCGCTTTTTAAAAAATATCGCCAGCAGCACTCTTTGTTTCTCGGCATGTAGCACTCGATACAGATAAAAATGTAATTAAAGACGAACGTTTAATGGGATTTTTATGATGTCGATATACATATGTATATATTCCTATTGTGACGTATTGAACATTCGGTTCTTGAACTGTATATGGAGAGTGTCGCAACTGTTTTTTTTCCAAGCATGGAATTTTCATATCAACATATATTAACTATGGGATTTTACAGTTAGGTATAATCTAAAGGTGAATATTTCTATTAGATTGTTTATGTTTTATTGTCAAATACAAACTTATTCAAAGTTTATTTACAAGTAAATATTACATTACTTCTTTATTTGTTGAAACATGATCTGTGCAGGAGATAATTCCATATTGTCAGAGTATATTTACTGAAGTAGTTGTTCTGCCACTTCCAATGCAATAGAATGCTCAAGGTATTTGAATACCGTCGAGTAGTTTGAAATCCTTGAAATTCAGGGTTTGTGCAGGTAGTACTAGTGCAATATGGAAGTGTATTCAGTGTTTTTATGCATTTTAAACTGTGGTTCGTTCTGTCTTTTTCTTAGAATATCCAACCATGAATTATATTTAAAGAATACTGTGTATGTCTTTACCTGGCATTGAAATCTCCACCGTTGCACACGTCGCGTATTGCTTTATTTAGAAAACTACGTGTTTAGATATAAATTATTTAACGTTATATTGTTATTATTCATTTAATAAAAACAACTACTAGTATTGACAATGACAGTTGAGGAATTTAAAATATAAAATTGACCAAGGTTAAAAACATTATTAACTGTTTTATGTGTAGATGTTTGTGAATAAACTAAT
This sequence comes from Calosoma granatense, assembly GCA_022063505.1. Lineage (NCBI taxonomy): Eukaryota > Metazoa > Arthropoda > Insecta > Coleoptera > Carabidae > Calosoma > Calosoma granatense. Next base: position 3,535,131 of record JAGJTL010001381.1, read on the forward strand.
AGATTTTTTTTTTGTTTTTTAAATTTGAAACAGAATATTAATACTAGTTTTATTTAATTAATATTATAGTCTTCTTGGCAATGTTAATTATTATTATGAGATACTTTCAATTAAAAAGAAAAACAAAATGCCGGTATTTAATTGTATTTTATATAGTATATACCTACATTGGTATTTTATACTATTTCTGGGAAATCAATTATTTATTCCGTTTATTATTTATAATTATGTAAAGACCGCCAAAAATTTTTTTTGCTAAATTCTAAAAATATGTTGTTTCTAACAATACTATAAGTAAATAGTTCTAATTATTGTTTACAAATGCTTTTTATAATATTGGTGAATAATATATTTTTTCTCGAGAAACATTTAAACCGCTATCGTGTTTACACTGTTATGTTATGTCTGTAACATTACATCAAAGTGCTTGACTAATACAAGCGGTGAATATAGTAAAAAAACAATCAATACTTCGTGTACTTACCATCTTTTTTCTGTACGATGAGCGACAGAGGCTGTTGATCGCCTAGTCCAGCGCTCAAGTCTCCAGTCTTGGCGGCCGTAGCATTCTGCGATTCCAGCAACTTCAACTGCTGCTGATGCAGTCGGTTCTTAATTAAAAATATCTTCGGCATTGTGCAAAGTCACGACACAGCACAATAACAATCAAATCAAATAATCCAAATCCAGACACTGTTAACAGTTGTTTATGCACGAGAAACAAAAACAAAAAAAGATACGAAGAGACACTTAGAACTAAAAATGTAACTAAACACTATTATCGACGATGATGATTGGTGTTGTGATAGTACAGATAATCCTTGCGTAGACGCATTTCTTCACTGTAACTTAAAAGTTGTTGTTGATAATATACGCTGCTGATGATGACATTGAACACTGACTGACTGTGAACAGTACACAAGTAACAGTTTAGCGCTTACTTCCTTGAGGTCTGAGGCAAGACTGATGACCGCTATGGTACGAGCTTGATGTGAACCGTTGTCTGTGCCGCGGTACATCCCCGCACACCGTCTCACATCCCGCACCTATCCACTACCTAACTCTCTGTGTGTATGAGTGTACGTCCCTCGTACACCCGCGTAGCACCTTGCGTCTCTTTAGCTCTACAGTTTCCTCTCTCTCTCGTACACACACACACATCAATTCTCTCGCTCTTTGTTACTCGTTGCCGCCGCAGGTACAACAAACATACACACACACACACACACATATACATACATACGCATGCACGTAGCGGACTCAAACTTGCAATCCAAACTCACTTGTGTAAGGATTCCGGTTTACGTACTTGCGACTTCGTTACTTATTCGTCCTCTTCTTCATCTTCTTCTTCTTTTAGTACTTACTACTGCTGTGCTTTCTTGCTTTCCCCATACTCGTACTCTTCATCCGTGTGTTTATTTTGTCAAGTTGTTTCAATTTTCCTGAAAGTGTTAAGTACGAAACTCATTACGGATTTAATGATTAGTTGTTCGCTAATAAATTACCGATTTTTTGTGTTTATTTTGTTGATGTGATTTGCTTATTATTTCCTTTTATATTTTCTTTGTTTAATAGTTTACTATAATATCAACGATTTTATATTTGTTTTATAGTTTTGCAAAAGAACACATAGATACATAATTACTGGATTTTTATTAGAGAACTAGTATTTATTACTCTTCAGAATTTTTACATTCTAGATAAAAATTTTAATAAAAGGTACACTGAGCTAAGGGCTTTAAAGAAAAATATACATAATATTATCAATTAACATCTTAAGTTTTCTTGACTGCTCATTGAAGTCTCTGAAATAATATACCAGTAAATATGGCATATTTATACTGTGCGTTCATAATTTATTTCTCTTAAATATTCTAAATAATTTGCTTTATAATTGACAATATTTTTAAATTATTTATAATGCATAAATTGAAAAATGAAAGCAGTTAAATAAACGTTACATTTTAGCGGATATTAAAATATATGTTTATAGATACATTACATTTTTTATTTGTTTTGTTTATTCAGCCAATAGGTATAATTTCCTATTTTGTATAACTTAATTTATTGAATAATAAACACTTTTCTGAATGCGTACTGACGTATCTCAATGATTAAAAACACACCGTACATACATTTACGAATTAATTAACGTTTACTTGTTTATTAGCGTGCGTAAACATTGTTAGTACAATTTTCAAGTGCGTACTTTAGTTCCTAAATACACACGTGTGCATTATAGTTCGCAGTGTGAATGCCCTTAGAAGATATTAGAATATCGAGTAGTTCACTACGATTGCGATACGATATATTATTTATTTTTCGGACCGCTGCATAATTTAGCATATGAAACATATATGTACGTCAACAGAAACAGTTTTGAATACGAATTCATTTATCTTGCTTGTCAGTAACACGATGCTTATAAAAAATTCTTGTCTTAATCGTATCATTTACGCGTTATACGTTAACCAAATATGATATTCTATAAAGATTATTATAGATATTAGATTAGAATAAAATAAAATTGATTGCCATTAAAAATAAGAAAAAAATAACATGTAATATTTACGAAACTAGAATGTTTATCTAACATTTAAAAATCAATTGTAGAAATATATTAACCAAGATTATTTGGCTATTTAATGACCATGAACTTACATACACACTTTCATAACATAGTATATGTACATATGTTAATATGATTTAACATATTTCATTACCAGATTTTAGAATTCAAACTTAAAACCAAGGTTTTATATAAATATTCTATAACTGATTAACAGTACCAGTTTTCTAGCAGTCACACTTCCATTTTGCACGTTCATTCTCAAGCATAGATTAAAAATAACTAACTAAAAAAATACACATTCTTTCTCAAGTGAGTTCCGCTAGACTGGTCACCATATCAATGAAATAAGAACAAAAATACGTCGAACCATTGAAGGAAAGAAAGGCTTGCAGGTATCGTAAGATAGAGCTTTATTTATTTTCAATGTAAAACAAGTTATGAAGACATTAAATTATTTCTTGCTGTCCAGTTGGTCGCGGTTTCCGGTACAGTGCACGACTACAGTATGTATGTGTGTGTGTGTATGTGCATCGATGTTATCGATAGTACACTTTAATGACTTTATTTCCGTTCCGTTGTGCACGTGATTTCAGACCAAGTACATTTGGAACATTTTTAATGTGAATTATTCTCGACCACAACTAACTCCTCAATCGCAGCGCTTAGAAATATAATTTTTCTTACTCTATGCTTAGCTGAAGTTTATTTATATGACTGTACCGTTAAGCACATCCAAATGTATGAACCAATTTTCAAACATTGATTGAAATGAGCGATGATGATTGTAAAAAAGTCGAATTTAAATATCAGTCTCGGAACGCATTGTTCACTAAGATTATATTTGATTGTGATTTTCTTCACAGAGGATTTCAGTTATTTTTCCGTTTACTTCTTCGAATGTGCTGTTAAAAGTTACTGTTAACTAATCTCAGATAATCACTATAAATATTTGCATTAACTCTACAGCACATTAGTAGAAAATTTTATGTCTGTGACAATGAAATTTTATAATAGAAAGGCAGTTTTCTTTCTTATATAAATACAAGCCGTTATGTTTTTCGTTGTTAACATTAACTATCTTATATTGCATGCTTTTGGCTATTTAATATGATTGCTGTATGATTACATAGTAAGGAATTAAATATCAATTATAAATGTATGTATTCATATACTTTGCCAAATCCTTCAATTTATAAAGCTATTGCGAAATTAAAACCTTTAAATTGTAAATAACCATAGCTATGGATTCAAAGAAGATATTTTCTGCTTTTTTGTAGAAGAAATCTGTTTGTATGTATTTATTTAATTATACTTCAGTAACTTCACTAAACGGAATATCACTTTACACCTAAATTAACAGATCAGTTTACTAATCGCTTTATCTCTTTCAAAGCGATAAGTCCTGTGAAGAGTCATGCAGAACTACTACTAATTAAAGTATTTTTCTACAAGAGCAATTTGTCCTTTTCATAAAATATGTACCCTTTTTTAATAAATCCCAGTGTAACGAACCAAAACGGAACAAAACTTAAAATTTCACTAGTATTTCAGCACGGTCAAGGAGTCCAGTCATAAACATCATGTATTGCGTGACTTTCGGTGCCTTTGACGCCCATAAACCACTACTATAAACCCGGGGGACCCTTTAACTACCGAAAGTAAAAGTTGCAAGCTTCAGTTGTCATCAACAATTACTGTTGTACGGCTTTAGACGATGTCTTGCAGTGTAAATGTAACGCATTGCTAAAGTTACAAACAGTACCGCCAGAGATTAGCAATAGATTCGGGTAGGGATTATAATAATATTCTCAGAAAAATTTCGGCTCGATTTTGGGATTTTATTGCAGCCATTTAAATTAGAGCAACATTTCTGTTTATTTACAGTAATTGGTGTGAATAATAAGGATTAGAAATAAATATTTAGCTTTTCAGTAAGTAGACGTAATATAGTTATATTATAAAATTATTTTATGACAGTGGCATCTTTATTTCTTAACTTATTTGTACAGAAGTACGGTAAAATTAAATAACCTTTAACTTCAGATATAAACAAAGTTGTATTGTGTTTATGCAAGCTAATATTATTATCAAAATCTTGACAATGAATAATGAATAAATAAAATCCACCTGAAATTAATAAATTGTATTATTAGCTATGTGCAATACTGGTTTTATTCAAGCAAAAAAAATCAGAAACATGCAATTTTAATTTTGCGGTTTTGTATGCGCACGTGAGAAACATTATAGTCAAAGTCTTGACGTATAAATTACATGCAGCAAAAAAACAGAGAATAGAACGATATTTCACGATACTACTGTTTCATATGGGTCAGGGAATTTCCACAGAAAAACATCTGCTTGTATTAAATACAAATACTGATCCTGTTCGTGCTAAATATTATTCACTACCTTCAAACGATCAACATTAGAAGCTGCATAACATGTAACTATGTATATACCAGGTAATAGGAATAAATAGCAGGTTGCAACATGTGTGTGCAATGCGAATTGACAGATTGTAGTTGTACAATATGAATATGATTAAACAGATACTCTTACAAATATAGAATACGTCTTATATAAAACCAATTCTACTTTAATATTTAAACCAAGGAATAATAAACATAACGTTACGTATTACGTATTTAATTTTTATTAAACTGTAATTTGAGACATTATTTTTTTGGTTTTCTTTTAATGTTTGTTAGACAACATAATTGTTCAATTTAGATAAATGGATTAGTGAATATTGTTCACCTGCTTCAGTGTTTTGGTAAAAAAATATTTCCAGACACATAATTGGTGTTTTTAGAAGCACCTGTTAGGGTTGCTGATTTTATTTTTGTTGTTTTGTTCTAGTTAATTTACTCATGATTTATTATGAATGTTGCATTAAATCAAGCTAGTTTTAACAAACATATTTAATTAAGTATTGATAATTTCTAATTAGTGCAGAACAATGTTTTAATTATATAATTTGAAAGTAAGTTTTTTTTTTCCTGGTAAATTAAAAGAGATTGTTGAAAATAATTATGTTTATTAAATTATAGAACACGTATAATATTTATTGTAATGTTATATAATAAAAAAGTGGGTGAAATATTATATAATAATATGTAAATATCTAAATCTAAAATATTAATAATGCGCGCAAAATATTAGTTTGCAAAACCCTACTTGAACATATATTAAAACTGCTTATTTTTGCCAGTTTATTTTGTATGAATTTTATGCGAATCCTTGACCGATATACATGTATAGTTTATGTATAAGCGTACACTGTTCAACATGTAGATATTTCTCTTTTGATCTTTTTATGTTTACTAGTGATGTTCATCCCTGGCTGTAGGTAACATATTCCCCCAATGTCTGTCTGTGATTTAAATACTTTCGCTCCCTGGAACGTATCACATCGTCCCCTTATGCCAGGTGGCTGTGTGTCTGCGAGTCGCAGGTGTTTCTAATATTAAATAGCCGGTTTCCCGGTACACAGGTACCACGCAACCGCCGCCGTTGCCAAGACAGTCAGAACGAAGTTCACGGTTAATGGAGGAGTGGAAACACGCAACACTTGGTGGGGCGGAATGCCAAGATCATGGTCTCACGCTGCACTGTTGTCATATCGTGCAATAGTGACCAAGTCCCACAGTACACTCGGATTGTTTTCCTTTCAGTATAACGGCAACACTGCACTCACAGTAGTATTGTATTGGGGATTTTTAGTAAGCTTTTGCATAACTTGGAGTTTTGTTGCATAAAACGGTTAGTTTACAGAAAAAATACAAAAGAATTAAAGAACATTTTCGAGCATTCTATAAAATTCTTATCAATTCTATAGTGCCACCCTAGTAAAACACAGGCCCTAATGTTACAGCAAGTGGTAAAGAAATATTTGTTTCATATAATTATTAAATAGATACGAAACGTGAGTTTCTTTTTTATGTTATTCTGGAAAGAAGTGTTCCTTCATGCATTTCCCAAAAAATAGCCCTGCCTATAAATAAGATATGTAAAAAAACGCTGTATTTTTATAATTCAAGATAAACATTTTTCTTTCGCTTTTGATTCGTGCTCTGGGTAGCTTATCTATGCTTCTACCCTTAGTATAATATAATACTCGTGCACCCGCATGACTAAAGGGTGAAATAAAATTCTTTTCACTGTAAACCTCAGGTAAACTGTACAGGTATAAACTTTTACTTTCGAGGTTTCTCTTAACAAGGGTTACTAGGTTACGAAACAGTTTACTTTGTCAAGATTTAAACATATAAAGAATCAATATTTTTTAACTATATACCTTAAGGGCAAGATTGCGTTATTACGAATATTAATTTTATTATTAAATTTAAATACCAAAAAGAAGTATCTGACGGTATAATTGCGAATGGTTTAAAGTATATATATTCTAAATTAACATTTTATTATATCTTATTTAGATCTGACTATTGATAATAAAAATTCTTAGTAAAAGTTAACTTTTTTAAAATTCAAATAAGCAATGCATTTTTTTCATGATTGCATCGTTTTTTAAATTATGCTGTCTTAGTCATTCAATTAAAATTCATTAAATGTTATATCTTAAGTTCAAGGCTATGAAATGGATGCAAATTTGTTCATTCTTAGAAATAACTCATATCATTGTACTCATTTTATAATTGGTATTAATTAGACATGAAGATTGTAATTATTTAGTTCCTGTACAATGCATTGCCTATAATTAATGAATTGAACTGGTGAATTATGTTCATTCCATCGTTAATGATTATTGTTTAACTATTATTAATTGTAAATTTGTCTAATTTTTTCTTTTGTGCTAACACATTCTATTCAAGACTATTAATAAATATATCTTTTGTTCCTTGCTTTGAAACTAAACTTAGATTACATTAGGGAAGCAAAAAAATAAACTGAGATTGAATGTACAATACATGTATCTATTAAGATATATAACATAATTACATATGCAATTAAGAAAATGAAATGGAAATGGCAGAACAGTAGACGTAGAATTCTAGGAACGATTTAAGGTTACAAAGATGTAAGTTTTGCCGTTGGTAAGGTCGACAGCTACAGAGAATCAACTCAATATCGACACTCTATTCTTTCCGACACCCATCAATCATTCATTATGCAATATTTAATCATCTATGCGTGTCGATCATATGGAACACCCACCGACCGTACTGGTTTGTTTTTTTCTTTCCGTACATATATTTCTACAATAAATGACTTATACCTGTAACAAGGCTATGAATGTGATTAAAATAAATTATAAAAACAATATGATCGTTACATTGTTAACGCTGATGTCAGATCAAGTAGAAATATGCGATAAAAACTGGCTAGATTATTACATTAAAAATAAAAAAGTAATAATTTGTTATAAATTATAACTTAAACACGTAGCATTGTATATTTACGTAAAGTGTATTGATATAGAATATTAACAATAGACACTAGTCCTTCAATGTTTTATAATGTTTTTTCTTAATTTTAATTTTCTTGACGCACCTATTTCTGTTTATTTGACATACGTTTACAGATATGAATACTAACATTAATATTGCCTATAGAACTCGAGAAATACATTAATTAATCTAATAAATTTCAGATTTAATCTCATAATTAACTGTATACAAACTGTGCTTTTATATTAATAATTAAATAACAAGTTTTTTTTGCATGCTTTCTTTAGTTAGATTCAAGTATGCGTTGTTATCTAGCATTGAAATCTCTGAGCTCTTGAATAGAGTACAGACAGTATTAATGAATAAAATAAATGAAAAATGAATGAAATAAATCTTGTACAGATTATTATATACTTTAGTAAATTTATTAATATGTAGTTTTATGAAGTCATTCTCTTATACATTATTATAGAGTAA
>JAGJTL010001381.1:3548275-3558696 GCA_022063505.1 Calosoma granatense
TATAAATTACGTTCATTATGTTTTAAAATTTAATTGAATAATTACAAGCTTAATATATTTTGTATATTAATGGGTACTTTACAAAATTTGTACATTGTATACCACAATTTTAAATTAACAATTGCAAACATAAAAATATACCTACTTATTGTTTAACAAGTGTACTTTATACTGCAAGCTAAAATAATATGAAATATTTATAAGCAAATTATTCGAGCCAGTTAATCTAATAATAGTATGATAAGTAGCTTTTATATTTTATAAAATTTATTATAATCCACGTCTTACTAGTTTGTGCCGGAAGCTGAAATATAAACTTGAATCGTTGGATAACCAATTAGAAAAATGATCTGTATGAAGGAAGTGAACATAATAGGCAACAACATGCTGAGTCCTTGTGTTCAGCATTCATGCTATCAATAATAATCTCATTTCGTATCTGAGCGAAACAATAACGAACCTAGAGCTCTCCAGCTACCGTAACATCTCCTCAAGAATCAAGTAAAGCCACGGAACACAGAATGTGTAGAGAGAGAGATATGAAAAGCGCATTGTTAACCTAATGTTCGCAACTGGCAATGCCAACGGCCACAGTAAACAGGTGAACAGTGTGCGAAACAGAGATAGATAGATTGTCATCATCGAGTGTTAGACAGAATAGTGAATAGATGAGGAGTCAACAACTTGCAACATGGTATTGCTAGTAGAGTGTGCAACATAAACTAACGGTTGATTCGCGCACCGGAAGTACAAGTCGCTCGGTCAACGACGTCATTTCCACTGATGATGATGATAATGATTACCCCGTGTGATTTGTGGCGTCTCCTCTAGCTCTTGTGTACTGTTCTTTCAACAACGGATGCATACAGTAGAAGTAGTAAAATTTACATCCAACCGGAGATCTGTAAAAATAAGAGTAGACATTTTACTCTCGATTATGTTAAAAATAAAAACGTATATTCAAATATAGTTCTTCATACCAATAGTTTGAGTATATACAAATATTAGAGGAAAGATTTTAGTCCAATTGAAATTAAAAATCAGTAATTTAAGTTAAATATAATCGATAACAGTAAAACGAAATAATCTTTCTAGCGTGAAATAACAAATAACTATTTACTGAATTGCTATTTGATGTTTATTACTATTAACGTGTCTGCTGTTTTTATAAATATAAAACACATTTTATGTTCAGTTATTATTCGTCATGTAATATTATTGTATATGACGTACCTGTACCGATAGAATCATACCTAGACATATTTGATTAATTTTTCATGTCATAAATTTCGGTAAAAGTACTACTCATGGTACAAAATTAAACATATGACAAATATTTGACTGAAAAATACAATATGTTTATTTTTCATATGAAACTGTATACATCTTTACATATTGAAGACAGGATTTGTTAATAAGGAAAAAGGTATTTTGTAATTTATTTAATTTGAATATTTCTACCTCTATAAATAAATAAGGAATAGTCACCAAAATTATTGTGAATAGGCTTAACATTCACGTAGCTACATATTTACGTGTACTGTTTAATACCGGAAGTGTCCGCTTGTCGTGCCCGGAAGTGTTGTAATCAGTGTACCGCGAGCGGTAGCAAGTCGCGCGGGTCCTATCGTGACACTACCTGCATGTTGCATTACCTGCTTTGTGACCTTGATAAGGTGCAGGGGTCAAACATAAGTGTTGTCAATACATACACACATATCAATACAGCACACACCATCCAAACATACTTCATACATGTATCCATATAAGACACCTGCTGTCACAATATATCAACGCAATAGATAATGACATTTGTTCATTAAAATAGTTATTTAAGTTTTCAGCAGCCCTTATTACACTTTGCTAATATACCAGTATATTTGACAATCATCAGGGAAAAATTTGATTACTCTCATATAATTTAAATTTCGTCTGAGATTGTTCTAGAATTTTAAGATCATATTGTTAATTAAAATCTAATAGTTAACTAATGAACAATTTTTTAAGAAGATTAGTGTCAGTCAAGAATGTAAAGCAGCTGCTTATTTTAAAATATCTTCTCAAACTTGACAGAATTTTTTAAAAAGGATTATACAAATAATCAAACAGCTTTAGAGTAAAAATTCTTCTTTTAAAGGACAAAATATTCCTTATATTTGCACTGCTGAAATTTCATAAATACAAAAACTAAAACAAAAGAATTAACATCAATCTCGGTAGTAGGCTTGAGAACAGTGACTGACTAAAAGGTCGTTAGCGAACACTGACTGGTTGAAGAGACTGATGGACCGCCATATGTCATCGTACATTCTATGAACACAAGTGACTGAAGTATACGCCGCAATGTACACGTATGTATCTTAATGGTGCGACCCTTTGCAAAAGTACCTTTCTTTGTTGAGCAGGTATTTCATAATAGCTTATTCAAGTCCTCTGTAGAATATTATTTTGTTAATAATGCTGTCCATTAATTTTACATATAAACAAGTATGTGAAGGGTATCTTGTTATTAAAACACGTACAGACATTTTACTGATTTTCTAGTAGTACTTTCAATAAGATATTATAGTTTTTACTTATACACTCACTTACTTATAGGCTACAGAAAGTTACAGATATTTTGGACATGTTTCATCCTGCTACGATTATTCCACATGTTCCTTCATATTCTTGAAAAACCCTGCTAGCATTTCTAATACACAATGTTAGCAAAACATTGCTTTATTAGTGGTCGACGTGGACATTACTTTACTAACGAATAGCTTCACAAAAAACTTGAGTCTTGCTCACATAACACCATGCAATCAATCATACGGCTTACGAGCACTGGAGGTACTGTATTTGAGTCATTACTTATGTCAGAAGGTAGAAGAAAAAAAAGAGCACCAAGAGACGACTTTGAACCAGGTCCTATAATTTATTCCGACCGTCTGGCGAAACAGACATGCGCAATGCAATGCATTGTATGTACTGGGTTTGTTTTCTGTACGGGATGACTCACAAATTAGGACACAGGTCGTGAGAGAATGTACCAGCTTCAGGGTCCATGGTAGAAGGATAAATCCACGTGAAAGCTATTTTCTTTTATTCGGCATTGTTTAAAACCATTTGGTAAGATTTTTAAACAGTCTTACAACACGTTTTATTTTCTTTAAATTAATTATTTTATCTTCAATCACTGCAAAGTAAAATTATAAAAATCATTGCCTTCTAACGTCTAATAAATATTTGTTTTTAATGAAATTTTAAAAGATATTACTGAAAGATAATCATTGTAGCAGTATTATATACTATCATTATGTATGTATATACAATAAAATATGTGTATATTATAACATTTGTACAGTAATAATCCATAACATTCATTTAAAACGATTAACAATATTCATAACTTAGAAGACAAATATTATTCATACTTTAACAGTACAAAATAACTGGTTTGAAAAAATCAATAAACTATTTTCATATTCGCTTAATTACAATTCATAAAGAACTTTGCTATCTGCAATAGTAATTAGTGTAATTTTAACTAACTAGTTTTAATCGTCCGTTAAGAACAGACTTGTAGATACTATCTAGAAGATGTGTGATTTTATTTTATCGCTGTACACTTATTAAAATAACTATAAATTAGAGAATCTCATTTAAGGTATATCATGCAGTGATTACATTATTCATGTGAATATCTGTTGAAATACAAACTGGTTTGATAGGATGTGCACAAATTATACAAAAATGCAGTTAAAATCTCCAATTATTGGCCAGATACAACAATTTTTCACCACTATATTACCAATATCTCAACAATCTTAACTCGGTTCTGTTAAACATTAATACTTGTGTCTTATCAAAACCAATTAAACTAAATCGGTATACATAAATAATATCAATATATCATGCAGGTACATGCCTATAATACGGAACTATATGATATCACAAGCAAGTCAATCAACTCAATTAGATGCACATTAAAACGGAGCATCTTGTAGAGTAAGATCAGTGTACCTTATGCTGTTGACCTTAAATATTGGTAATACACATATGAACTTCCGGTAAACCAGTATGAACACAGAAGCAATCCAGTGTTGAAGACACATAGAGTCGCCATTAGATTTTTTTCCGTGACAGTGTGTGAATCCGAAGTTCGATGTCCGGCGCGTGCAGCGGTATAGCGTGAAATACTGTTGCAATTAAATTAATTTATATTTTTATAGAAGCAATAAAGAGTAATTTATAAACGTCCACAACTTCGACGCAATGATATAACAGTTAGTGTTAATGCACTTGATGCATTTAAGTTAATTTCAGATGCCGTATGAAAACTGCAACGTTTTAATGATTATGTCAGACGACGAGTGATATTGGATAACGTTTAACGTTCAGTATTAGATAATACTTTAGTGTTTATGTATTACAGTAAAATTTAATAGGAAGTCACCAGTAGTTGTATGAAACAGAAGTTAAATACAACTACTATATATGTACAGAATCTTTCAACATCTAAAAGTGTATTAAAATTATAAAAAAAGAGAGTATTATATATCTCAAGTTTGATTTATAAATTATTTAGACTGTACAATTAAAATATTTAAATATAACAATGAAATACTCCTTTTAGCATTATCAAAGATATACTCTGAAATATACTGTAAATACATGGAACTTTCAGTTACAGGACACATCTCTACTGCTGAAACAAATGTAAAATATTCTAATAAATGTTTCGCACAGGTGAACACACGCTATGCATATATTACTCTGTAAAACTGGGACGGAACTACAGTCATTCATTCGTTTGACGCTTATTCAAATTTAAATATTCCTCTTGCAGTGTATTATACAGGTACTCATCGCAAGCGAACTTACAGACATAGTACTTGACATATAGTAATACTGAGCATGCGCAATTGTTTGTATAAATGTATGTATGTATGTACGTGTGTGTGTGTTAATGTTTTTTCCCAGAGTTTACGGTACTTGCCGTGTGCTTTACTCACGCTTAGTGCTTCCGGTGTTCGCAAGGACATTGACGTACGCGAACTAGACATTATTTCTTGCCAAACATGTTTAGGTGAACTCGTTCAGATATGGATTTCCGGTCATATTAAAATGTATTGTGAATGACATTTCAATTTATTTATTTGTTTTAATGCCTTGTGGCCAAAGTGTTAAATATTATTTACTTCAAGATTCGAATGTTAAGATATATTAGTTAAGTATTGCAGAATACTGGATAGATTCATAACAGCGTAGTACATAGTTAATGACAGATTGCAAGTATGTTCTCAGTACAGTGCACTGTAAAAGTCACTTGTGTAGACGTTTAATGCTATAATCAGTGTCGTCAGGTACCGCACACTCGTCCATCATGCATGCATCAAGTTCAAAGAGCCAACGCACCAATCTGTCAACGACGACTCACCAAACAGAGTTCGCACGCTTCCGACTTATGAATTATGTTTCATTTGAATCATTAATGAACCATATTTAGATGCAGAAAAATAACATGTTAATAAAAGAGACAAATCTGATAAATGTTATGTGACTTGAATACAATGAGATCAATCATAAACCATCAATAAAGAACTGAAAGTATTATATTTAACAGTTAAAAATTCCAGAAAATAAATACGTTATACATAACATGAAAATCTTGTAATATTTATACATTTAAAAATGTAAAATATTTAAACATAATTAACAATTAAACTTAAAAATAAAAAAACCAGAAGTTTTTCATATAATGATGGTATATAATTACAAGTATCTCTCTGTTCATTTATACTAATCTACACTATGCTCAATTACTATCACGCGATACCATGCTTCATTGCATAACACACCCTATTCCTGGCCGCCATGCACACATATATCATCATTTAAAGTTTTTCGCACACGTAACATATTCATTTCCATTATGCCGTGGCTACGTACTTCCGGCTCGACTGCTTACGCCTTTCTTCGCAGTGTACATTAATTTATTGTATTTTTGTGTTTAGCAAGAAAGAAACGCAAAGCGACCAACCTATCTCTCTGTTCTGTGAGAATAATATTCAAATCGTACCGCGTATGCACACGTGCGTATCGAGAAATTCACATCGCGGTTAGCCGTGGTCATGTGACCGAGTAAGTTCAAGTTCTAGTAGTAGACAAGCGCGCAGTGTGCAGCTGTGCGCGTGCGCTGAACACTAGGAGCGCACATTGTCTGCACTCTTCTAACACATTGGCAATGTGCATTCTGAGTGACTGTATGTCTCATGCGTGATGCATGACAGTGAATTGTTATGGTACTGGTAATATTAAGTTATTACACTCAGTATATACAAATGAATTACAGTTTATTTCTGCATTTTGTTATCTGCTGACGGACAAGTGAGTTTCATGTATTGTTGAAACGGAAAACTAATGATAAAATTGCTTCTTTATTAATGAGACATGAACTAAATTATTGTATAATATTGTTAACATGTTTGTACATGTTTTCTCGAAATGTCCAGTCCCTTATTCAATTCAAATACCGTTATATCAAATGAGAATTAAATTTTTGGTTTTTGCTCAGTAATACTAGGAAAGTACGTCAATGGAAAATTTTTAAACTTCAACAAGAATAAACTTGTTAAGATTAATATTTCTGATATCAAAAATCAGTAATGCTTTTAAAAACAGTAAAAATTATTTATTTATATCAATTCAAATAATTACAGTCTATTTCTTTTTTATTAACTACTACAAACACACAAATTGTTTTTATTAAAACTGGTATAAACTAATTATAAAACACATAAAAAGTCAATTTAGCACTCGTGAAATATTGTGCAATATTGACTTTGACGTTTGTTGCTGGCCTGCGGTCAGACACGAGAAACATTTAACACGCTTTACTACCAACAGAATGAAAACAACATTCACCCACATATTACCAGACAGTCTATTTCCATTATCAGCATGCTTGACAATGAAATCATTACAGCGAGATCACGCATTCAAAGAATTAAAGTCGATGACGTAATCACAGATTGACCAATACCGAAATGATACATGCGTATATAAATATATATATATTAATAAAAATGAATGAAAAAACTATTTCATACTTGATACATGCGTTACCAAACGAACGAATAAATTAAAATAGTTTCTCAGTAACAGATAACTTGTCTATATTTACGTGAAACATGAAATATATTTTACATTTAGTTGAAAAGATTTATAAATTTGTTTACGAGTCTTTCGTTTAGAATTTGTTTATATTGTAACTAAGGTATTCTATGTTTTACTAACAATATATGTAGTTCACATAATTTTGTTTTATATAATTCACATAATTGTCTTAACTACAATGAACTAACAAATGTGATAGCATTCATAGCTTATTCTGTAATATCTACTTGTTATTCAAAAGTATATACGTAACTTTTAAATAGCTTTCAAACAACGAAATACTAGCTTATACTCTTATGTCGGACTGTATATTTATAAGAGTGATGTCGGCAATATTCAGTCAGTATGTTAACAAATCCTACACCTACAAACATACATACAGTATCGATACGTATAAACCCAGCCAATACAAAGCTATCAGTAAAATTCTCAGGTTCACCTGTTAAAGACCTTGGCTTTTGGTTTTCATCGTTGACTTTGTCAGTCGCATTCTCGTCCTCTCACCAGCGCGCATTGCTAGAGAAAGAAACGTATAGAAAGAGAGTAAAAGAGTGCCGTAATACAAGACGGCAAGTCGTTGTGTAAGAGAGATAGAATATTAACACAAACTCGCACGACGTCGCAGGTTCATTGCACCTGTAGGAATGGCAAGTCTGCGGCCAGTGACGTTCCCCATTTGGTACCGTTAGTTTTCGGTGTGTGTGAGAGACTGCTCTTCTCTCTCCGTCCCTCTCATATGCTTGGCACAGCACAGGTGAGTCCCCTCTCCTGCCGAACATCCCCTCTCCGCCCTTCGTGCGGCGCGCGCGATAATGCGATCCGCTAATATTTGACGCGCCGCGCTGAACATTACGTTGATTTTGCGTCGTACACAACTGACGCTGTAATTCTGCAGGTATAACAGATAAAATACTTATATAGATACAATACTTTTAATGTCCCTCACATCAAACATTACCTTTTATCTAGTTAGAAAAAGAAATTTGGTATAAATCTAATTTAAATATTATATTCACTTAAAAATCTTCATAACACTACACTACATTGGCTCTTAATTTTGTTACAATTTTTGTTATATATTGTCAGTTTGGAATAATTAATTTTTGTTAATTAAATTGTTGATAATTGATATGGATATCTGTTCAGGGTAAACTAGATTTTTTGTGTAATTACTGAAAAATACAGCATTACTCTTCAATGAATCAACTAGTATAAATTTATGGTAGTATATTTGCTGAGATACAGGTACATGTTTCTAATATCTAACAAATTCATGGTACCATTATTGCATACGAGGCTTCCTCTTGGTGTGAGCTGGTAATTCTTCTTCACATTATGTAATCGCTTATTATTAATCGAAATCGACAAACTGTATATGTGATACTCAACACTTGACATAACATAAATTATATCTGATCTAAGGTTGGATGCTGTTTTCATTAATAACTATTAACAAGCTTAGTTCTTCGTATTCTAGTAAATATTCTTTCTACAGCTGTGTGTTGCCTCTTGTAGCTGTATAAAACAAAACCCGGTAGTCGTTCACAAGAGCATATGTGTGTGTATGTGTCTGCATGTATATGTACATACATGTATATACATACTTGTTGAAACTACTCGCTTCACCAACTGACGCCCGTCTGACATGTTCTATCAACGCTTGCAGTTCACGACACATCGCTGAATAGTGATAGTCTTTCAGCAACAGTCATACACCAGTGTTTCTCAAACAGTATTCAGTACAACATTAATATTCCACTGGCTTTGCCTAAGAGTTATTTCTAAATACATCTTCCTACAAAAAATATGTACTTAAAAATAAAAACTACATCAAAGTATACCATATGTTATGCCAACTACAAAATGAATCATAAGTAAAAAAGGTTGAGGATTTCTGGTATATATCCTTATGGTTTTCCTCATAGTCTCCTCACATATGCGCAACAGACTCTTATCTCCTACATGAGGTACATTAGAGCATATGGTACATGCACCACTGATACCGACAAGAATGTAGGAATTACTTGAATTTTTACAAATCATTGTTTTTATCTGTGATGATGAGGAAAACGTTTTTATAGTGTTTTTAAACGGAAAAGCACTTAGAATTATAGGTTCTAAAAGTTTAACTACATAGTAAAAATAATTTTAGTAAACATTTTTATTGAAACATCTTTTTAATTTAAAAACAACAAAATTAATTCTTGACATTTTTCTTCAATATGCTAAATTGAGATAATAATAAATTATAAAGGGCTATATTTTTTGTTTAGGTCTGGTTATATTACACGTACATTTAACACTATCTAATATAGATTTTTCCCTTAACATAAGTTAGAACTGTTCATCTAATTGAGCCTATGCAATTTGATGCAATTTATCACTTTATCATGTCTCGTTTGTCAAATTGTCTCAATGGAATGCTGAGGGTAAATTGACTTTTAATATCTGTTGTTATAAAGTCTTTATCTGCAACTCTTCATTTTAGAAGAAACAATAATGAGCCTACATGTCTACAGAAAAATACGAGAAAAAATCACAAAGATATAATAAAGAGAATAATTATTGCTAGAAAATATCTATTAATTTTATATTTCTAAGTTCAAATGTATCCAGTTCAAACTAATTTCACATACAAGATATTTTAATAAGGCAGAAGTAGTTTACAAAAATATATAAACTTCAATTCTGTTCCATTATCCTAATATATATTCAATAAAGTACAATATACAAAAAATTATAGAGAAATGATAAATATGGCTAAAAATTTAAATATGAAACAAGGAATTTTGCATACTCATTTAGTAATATGTAATTTACACTGAATCAATAACACAATATATGCAAAAAAAACATTTTGCGTACAATAGATAGAAGATAATTACTATTAATTAATAAACAAAAAACCCCGGCAATAATGATCTCTATTATTCTTGAACAATTTCATGAAATTACATTGTATTATTTATCTACCGAGTACAAAATGATTAAAGTATACGTGTGAACGAAAACGGCACATACTGTAATTATTTATTGTATAGCGTAACATCTGTCAACCGCACGCCAGAATAAATTGAACACTTATTCATATTATTATGTTAGAAATTTGCAAATCATATGCCTCTATTATCGCATCATTATCGAAAATAACAAAAGATTATTGTGTAGCGAATTTTATTTTTTTGCTTCTATTAATGTTCTTCAAATGATAAATTAAATTACTAGTTATAATATATGTTAAATAAACTATACTTTGTTTA
>JAGJTL010001381.1:3564511-3587541 GCA_022063505.1 Calosoma granatense
CATGAGAATTATGCATAAAAATATATTTATACAAGTCAGTAATACTATTTTAATTAAATAACTAAATGCGTAGGATATTTTATTTGCCATAAAGTACAACAAACACAGAATTTATAACAGCACAAAACATTTAATTACAATTATTATTAATAATTGCTTAATGCATGTATAAATTAGTTTATAGAGAAAAAATCCTAGTGGAATTCAGGTATAACCATATTTGTATTAGTTCTATAGTACGTATGTATATGTAAAGAGAATGAGTCTGTATTTGGTGTTACGTAATGTGTACAACATATACGCATGAGAGATACGGTATGCACGCATAACACATTAACACAGTTCCGTACGCTAACAGCGCCCGCGTCAAGCGGGTGAAAACCAAACTAACGGATATACAGGAAAGTAACCGCGACACACGACCGCTAACAAGCACCGCTCCTGCTCGTGCTATTCAATTCACCCGCTACGCATCTCTTTACAACGGAATTTGGTTTCCATTTTGAACTGGTTAAATACAACGCTTGAAAAGTATGTCTAGAATTTGTGCGAAAATGCAAGTTAATTACTAACGCGAAATAGTACAAGAAAAAAAAGTGTACAAAACAGTTTAAGTTCATTTTACTACGCATTTTTTAAAAGCAATACATTTCAATGTTCTTGCAAAAGAATTTGTTGGTAATCTAAAAATACAACAACTGCAAACTATAATAAAAGATAACTTCAAATGCTAATTAAAGAAATAGGCAATTTCAGGAAACAGCTGTACATTTTTTTTTACATTGTAATGCAACACTACAATCCACAATACAAAATGTACCGTTCTCTAAGTGCTAACTAAAAATTATTATTTTCAATTTATTTAATTCACATCACGCGTACTTAACACACACTTTGCATACAGATGCAACAAATATTCGTATTCACGGTCGCCATATGTCAAATGTACGGCTAATGTGATTTTGACGGTAATAATTATGCCTATAGTTATTCGTGTATGTGTCTGTCTGTGCGTACGTACGTTTGTTATGTCCTTGCATGGAAGCAGGAAGAGACGAGTGCACAAAACTAATCCGTGCCTTGGCCATTTATAGTTCATGGATGACCAAGACAAAATTTTACACTCGGTCGAATGAATAGAGAAGGACATTGACCCGACTGTCCGTTGATGTGAATCTGTGTTTGCGACTCTTTCCAAATGTACATATGTATGTGTGAGTTTGTGTGCACGTGTTTTGTAAACAGGATTGACCAGTGGACATAAGTCGTAAAAATCAAATGTATTACAAATATTTTAATTTCAATACTAAAGATTATGGGATGAAGTAATAAAATGCATTGAACAATTTACTAGTAATTATATTATCTGTAACACGCAGGAAAATGGGAGATGTCCTGGAATTTATTAATTCAAACATCCAGTTACCTGCTAAATTGAAACTAACTTAAGATAGAACTAATTGATAGAATTTTTAAACCCTTTTTTAACCCTATGCACAGGTAAAAATTACATTTTTTTTTTATAATTTTATACCTGAACATAGGTTTTTCATAAAATGAAAATTTTTTGTTGTCTTCGAGATCTTTTAATTTCTTATGGAGAAATGTTTTTCTAAAAATAATATTTTACAAATTAAAACTAGTAAAAATTCTTTTTAAACTTGTAATGTTTATTATTTAAATGTAAATTGTTATTGAAAGATAGATTTTAAAAAATTATCTGCACTAAAATACTTATATTAACCGTTGAATATGGATACTATAAATTTTTTTTCATTACCATTTATTAATGGGAATTTATCATGCAGTCTCTTCAAATTATAGGTTCACGAAAACAAGTTTTTGCGAAAGTATTTTTTTCTTAGCATTCACGTTAGAGAAATGAGTAAATAGAATGTTATTGACCTTGGGATTCCAAAAAAAATATCGACAGTACATTGACAGGAAAGGGTGAAAGGTTTATGCTAGCCAAGAAAATAAAATTCCAAACACCCTTTCATAAAATTTAAGGGTTGAAAGAATTTTACTTTTACCTCCACACATCCATTGGGGATTGAATTTCATCTTTTTAGGTTGTAAACAAAATTACCGATAAAGAACTAGTTATATTAGGGTACATTATAGTTTATAACTATGTGTTTGGTTGCTTATAGCTGCTGCAATCTTTAAGTTCCAATCACCTATCCGTGAATTTCGTAGAATTTTACCTCCAATATGTCTAACATACAAAATATAAAAAATATATGCTAGTATTTCTAACATGAATCAACCGAGGAAAACAAGATCATTTCTAGAAAATAAATACAATAAATATATTTACATTTTTACAAGTACAGAAAAAAGTTATTTACGGTTATCATTAATTCTTACGTAAGAATAATCTATGTTAAGAATGAATATGTATATATGTGAATACCACACCTAACCAGTGTGTTTATCGATTATATCATAGTAGAAATAATGAATATTAAAATACAGAATATCTACCTACACGTATACAAATAATTATTTTATCACAATATTTTTAGTTTTTATTACTGAAGTAGCCAATTTTATAAAGTAAAAGAAACTTTCAAAAACCTTAATAACAGATTCCCAAAAAAACTAGCAATCATTTACACCATTTCAACAGAAGAAACAGCAACAGAAGTTTGTAGAATCGAAATAATAATGTAAAGAGCAAGAGACGTTCTTTCACAGATCTGCGAACAATAGACGGGTAAGATATAGAAGTATCCGTAGTGTGTTGCGACCAAACAAGGCCTCCCAGGATCGGACGTTCCCAGACTTGCTTTTGAACCAACCACCTGTGATATTTTCCCACACCCTCGGCTCACACAGCATCCCCCGCAAGCACATATGCACACCTGACATTATAACCCTTCCTCTCTTGGTCTATCCTAGGCAGAGAAGGGTCTTCTAGTTCTAAATATGACCTAGTGCATATCGCTGCCGTATATTTGGAGTCTGCTGGTATCCGATGCGGCCACATAAAAATTAATGGTTTTCTGTTTGAATATCGATTGGCCGATGGACAAAGACGGAGAATATTTGAGAGCACTTTTTAAATAAAAAAATATAGTTTTTAAACTGAAACTTATATTTAAAAAATTACTATAGAAACCTAAATACAAGAAGATGTTCTTTCCAAATATTGTTTAAAAAAGAGCAGTGGCCTTATACTTCATAGTAAACATAATATATGGCATTAAATTTTTCATATTATAATTAAATAAGTTACATAAATAATATGCGATAACAACCCTTAGAAAAATATTTCACACGACGCTACTGTTCGCTGTTAGTTCTTTGAAAGGGTTGGCATAATGATGAATGAATTTCGAATATTTTTGACAAGAATCTAGACTAGTAGTTATTATAATGTGAAACGTCACGTTGGCGTGATAATATGGGTGTTTATACTTCTATTGTTAACAAAAATGCTTCATAACATACGTGTGAAAAAATAAGTGAAATTCGTTCTAAGAATATCTTACTAAAGAAATATTTTATTTTGTCAATACATCAAATATAAATATAGGTGTGAACATACATTTAATTTATAAGTAAATTAAAAATTTTGATTTATTGCCTATTGATAGTGGATAATTATACATATTCAAATTCAATAAGTTTATTACAATAACCAAATAATTTGTTTTGATACCGCGTCAAGGATAAATACTTTACATAATATAATAATTATACAATTGAAAATGTCAATTTTGTCAAGCATTTAAATTCCTTCTCTAATCGCTGTAATTATATCTAAAAATATGAATATTAAATATTTATATCGTATATTTGACATATTTATATTTTAGAAAGGAATAAAAATTCCAAAATAATTTTTAAATGTCTTTTTTCTTTATAAATCTTATCTCATTTATTATTATTAAAATACGTGCAATAATAAAATGTGAAGAAACTATTAATATTAGTAAAAATTAAAACGCAGGAACGTTTTCCTGAAACAAGAGATACAAAGGATACGTAAACATTGAAATATTTTTGCGATATTCAGAAATTGCAGTTTAACAATTTGCATAACTATCAAGATCAAATGCATAAGGTTTGTGAAAAACGATTACATTCCAAGATGGCAACAGGTGATAACCAAAACACAGTGTATCACGAAATATCGTGAAATCAGAGGAGCGCGAAAAACGAAGAGCAAAGAACCCGTGCGTGGCGAGGCTACGTCCACGGCATATCCACGCCTTGTGTTGCCCATTACACAGTTTAAAAGTGTGGAAACGTCTAAAAATAAGAGGTTTGCTCGCCAACCAGCCAGGCAAGCAAGCAAAGCAAGTAAGCAAGCAAACACTTCCGCGTTCTGTATGTTGCGACATCGGGCAGGCCTTGACCGTGACCAGCGCCGCCTCAGGCTAACGGCGACGTGGGGAACTAGCCGCGCGAGACGCACTCTCCCCTGGCTGCTATCTCCTCTCATCATGCAGCCACTGCTGTTGTTGCAAATGCTGAATTAAAATTCCTGAAAATCTGCTTCATTTCCTTGAAATATATTAGCCTGTAATATCTTTATCAGTTTATTTATGTACAAGTTCTCAAATCAGTTTTATCTTTGCAGAAACGCTAATATTGAATTAATGCTTTCAAACTACTGAGAAGTGAGTACTTTAAATAAGATTTTAGATTTGTTCAAAGTTATGAATTATTATTTGCTGTTGTCTCAAACAGACTATACACATGTATGTTTGTGTGTAGCTTATGTGTAGATGTGTGTATGCGTGAGCAGTGAACGTACTAGAAGTGGGGCAAGCTATGCGAAATATGGCGGAAAGTTCTTGTTCGCAGGCCGCCCAAGCAGGAAATGAACGATGAGTGGACAAATCAGTAGATGGACACTGGTATAGACACATAGACTTGATAGTTACCTAATGAACAGGACGATGAAACATGACCGGACCTAGGAGGATCATATTAATAATTTATGTCATTCATTTTAAAATTTTCTTATAAATTAGCCTTCCTTATGTTTAAATTTGATGAAATTATTGTCATTGTTTATATTCTGATCCTGTAGGTTTGAAATTCAAATTTACTGTATAGTATACTCGTATATGAAGGATTATTGTCTACCCTATTAAACAAATTATAAAAAAGTGTTTTTCAAGCATATATCCTTTAAAAAGTTGGGTCTTCAAGAATATACTTTTGAATAGTATGATTCCGATTTAAAAGTTGAAAAACTCAGGGTCACCTTTTATTTCAATTTATACAGTTGTTCTGTTTATTCTTATTGACAAATCATTAATAATTCTTGGTTAATATAAAATTATATCCTGAATAACAAAAATCCCACAAACAATTATTATATCGTTCTGTTGCATGTGGCTCTATAGTTTCTCTAAACTAATTCTCTATACACTAAACAACAATTACACCGAATCTGTGAACTGTTAAGTAACGTTACACTCACGTAACATCACTAGTGATAATTACCAGAATCAATATTACGCTGGCGAGTGCATTACATATCATCACAATAATTTTACGCATTACAACATGAAGTTTGCGTGCCATGGTCGGCAATGTGTGCTGGAATTTATGTTTTTACTTTAGTAGAATGTAAATGAAGTAGTCTCCTCTCCTCCTTCCTCCCTACCCGTAATTTTGTGTGTAATCTAGTCATTGTCCCCTGCCCACATCATGACCATGCGATGTCGCCGCCACTGAGAACGTGAGCGCGACCGTGTACAGTTACAAACAGATAGTAAAATGAGTGTGTCGGATAACAGTTTTGTAAAATTGAAATCATCGTCCGGCGAAAATAAGATTTACTTTTTCGCCGTTGCTTCTCCCGTTGTGACAGTCAATTTTCGCTTGCGTGGGTTCAAGAAGACAACGTGAACAATACAAAAGTGATTTTTATCTTTTTGTACAATGCTAGGCTGCGATGTAATAAATTATACTTCGACAAACAGAAATATATTTTACTATTAATACCAGTTTATATTTTGTATTTCATGTTGAACAAATCCTTCCTTTACTAAACTTTTCACATTTTATAAATTAGCATTTCATTTCAAAGGAAATATTAATAATTTGATTAGATACATAGTATAATTGATAAAATATGATAATAAATGGATTTTGTTCCTTGATAAATTTAAATCAAAAACTTTAGTACAGAATCCAGATAAATTTAGGATTAAGATCAGACGATTGCAATTTGAATAAAATTTTTAATAATACCAATCCTTCTCAACAACATTCCATTTACATATTTCTATAAGCTCCACTGTTATATTTCCGTATATAAATATAATGAGAGATGCAGTAAACAAAGAAATCCGCAGCCGCTACAATGTAACATATTATTGTTGAAATCAATCTTATATGGAACTGGAGCGTGATGGTATGCATACAATTAGTTGTATAAATCTATGTATATAACTGGTAATTTGTTAGATAACCTTGCCAGTTAAATATTGTCATAGTGTGGACACAATATGAGTTTGATAAACTGTTATATCATGTATTTTAGTTATTCAGAAATAAAGCTTAAACATATTTTAATGTCTAATTTATACGTTTAAAGAATGATGGTATACTTTAGACATATGATATATTTCATCTTAAGCGCCTGGCTGTATAATAATTCATATAAATGATTTGTTTGTAGGTGTGTGTATGGATTAGTCATAGTATTCTAACGTAGTACGTGCATGGTTTGCGGAAATGGCTTCACTCACTACTGTGTGTGTGTGTATGTTGCAGTAACGTACGTACATGTATGTACATGTATAAGTATCATAACATACAGCATTATACATTACTACATGTATATCTGTGTATGAGTAACGTTACCTTCATACGAACATCCAAGCATAGTGCAGTACTCGTAAATACATTGCCATAAAGTTATTTTAATATGACGACATGAAAATAAGGTTACCAGAGGAAATAGCAAGAAGGTTTCGTCCAAGGTCCTACGTGCTAGTATTTTGTGTCAGTAGTGTTAAATTAAAACTGAAAATGACAAGTCATACAATTTGTGCACATTTTATTTATAAATATATACTAAAATGCATTCACACTTTCGATAATAAATTCTAGGTGTGGACTGATTAATTTTTTTTTTCCAGTGACAGTTATAATAACCATGCAGAGTGCCTGATTAATTCGAGGTTAATAAATTATAAAGAAACCGTGAATTAAAACGTACTTCAACTGCAGCGGCTATTGTAATTTTATTATGTTTAACATTACATGTACGTGTGATTTATATTGTTCTTAAAAACACAGTATATTCCAAATATTCAAGATAAACATCAGCATAAATAACATCTTCACTTAGTAATCAAGAGCACTTTATTTTGATTTATATTGTTCACTTGTTTTCTTCTATTGCTATGGTGAAAAACATTTGCTGCTTGTTTAAACATAAACATTTGCTTGATTCGTTGTAACTTGAAAAGCACGGTATCAAGCAACAGTGTGTCTCGGGTGTCTGTTTCAAGTGTATACGTATAATTTTCGTTGTTCGCAGAGTATGAAATCAGTGAAATGTAACTGGGCGGTTCCGTGCACGGGTGCGCGTGTTCTAACACGAAATCACAGGCCTGAGTAGCACGTCATTGCGGGTACGAAGTAGGCGAACGAAGCGGTATTCAGTCGGCAGGAAACTACCGCTTCTACTGACGATCCATAACTTCCGCGTTCAGCATGGATCAAGGTGGGCTGGTATAGTTATACCATCATATATATATATACCTTAGACCTGTACGTCTACAGAACTATACACGTCAATCTTACAGCATAAATACTTTATAGAAATAGAAACGTTTTATTTCGGAGATGATTATGTAAGTGAGAGATCCAAATGATGTAGAAATATTTCATTACTGTTGTGAAATAAATTATACAACTCGTTGACGAGTACTGACAGGTAACTGGAAGAGATGTCACTGCGTAATATCAAACAGAATGTGTTTCATGATATAAGGTCAGTGTCAAGCGCATCATAGATTACTACAAAGAAGTCAATATCAGTCAGAAAAATAACATCAAAATAGTGTTCCACGCAAAATTGTCGAACATTGTATAAAAGGTATGATCTTTTAACACTATATATTTTTAATTATAACATCATAAACTTGAAAGACAGACCTGTTTTAACGTGTTCCATGCAGTAGCAATATAATTAATTCTCCGCTCGCATATAAAGCAATAAAAAGTTGTTGTTCCAGCATAGATAATATACTTAATGAAAACTGATTTGATTTAAAAATGTAATGAATTATGTGGCGCTGAAAATTTATGACTAACAGTTATCTGACTTTATATTAAAATCGGTGTAAAATTATATGAATAATTTATACTCTAGATCGAGAAGCGCACAGTAGTGGATAATATTAAATATGTGTTTATAAATAACCATAATTATTGTGAATATAATTCGCGTACATTAAGAAGATCCACTATGATGTGCATCCAAATGTATACACACTGCAAGCAAAATGTTAAAATATATAATTAAATGGATAACAACTAGCACAAGACGACGTGCCTTTTTGATATGTTCAATTTTTATCAATAAGTATTTTTACTTAATGATAAAAATTGAACATATCAACTCTTTTGAGTCACGAATTATCCTTACAGATAGATGAAATATTATCACTATATTTAATTTACTTTAATGACTATACCTTCAGTAATTTTTACTGTTGAAATTATAGCACAATAGACAACAGCAACAACAACAGTGCTTGAGAATAAGATAGAGAATATTGTATTTTTCACGCTGTGGTCGTATTTACAAAGGACGATTAGTTGAGAGAACAATCAGACATTTAATAAACGACGATAACCGGCATGCACCGTGAACGTGCATTCAATTACACTGTCCGCGTCCGTTCAGTATCTACGTGAAATATAATTATTAAACGGGCCCCGCAAAACGTGATCGTGTTCACCCGTGATTCGTGCACACGGGAAACGCGCCCGATACATAAGCCCCGTATTCCCACAATCCGTGTCCACATGAACTTCAAGTATGTTCGCGGAAAATCAATATCCTCACAGAATTATCCATCGTCGCCGTCTTCTTCAACGTGATTCACATGCTGCAATATTCACGAACATACCAGGAATCCAGACATATTTGATTATGATTCAGCAAACCCTTATACAGGTTAGTTGCCAGCCCAAAATGTTTGTAATTCACAAAAAAAAATATAGCATTCTTAAATCATCTTTTATAAGCAAAATAAGTTGTATCTGTACCTTTTATAAGTGTATTTACCACAATAGATTTTAATTATAAAATATAATTACATGTTTACATAGAATAGAAACTTAGAAACACAACAAATTATTATAAATATGTACATAACAAACATTTACTTGATTTCATTTCATAATATGATGTGTCTTCACCTAGCATTGAAATTACCGCTGCAAATTTATTTTTTTTTAATTTTACTGTATCATATTTAACTGGTTTATAAATCATAGATTGTTTTATCTTTATTTAAATCTTTGTAAATATTGATACTACACATTTCGCCAACCAAACAGATTAAAATAATTTAATGCATGAAATTAACTGTTTCTCGGGTAATGAAAAATTAATATTCATAGCAACACGCGCTTGAAAATGTAAAAACATTGATTATTTATTAGCATTTGATATGCAAAATGAATATGTATGCTCACATGTATGGAAACTTATTTACGTTGTACAATCTATATCAAAACACTCACTATAAACCTTCACTGTCACACGAAGACCAGTTGTTTTCTATTTCTATTCATATGTTTGTTATTCCATGTTCATGTGTAAATTTGTATATTTTTATTAGTCTTTAGTGTACATTGTGTGTTTGTATACACTGAACAGGTTCTAACAAGCAGTGAGCAATTATCGTTTTGTTATGATTCTAACGGTTTTAGATAATCGTGATATTTAGGTTACTTGTACTAAAAGGAATATTGCCTGCATTTTGTAAAAACATACAGATGCGTCTCTTTAACTAATAACTCTTAGCATTCAAATACTTGTTCATATTTTCTGCAATATATTATTTGATAATAATATTATATTAGTAAATAAAATAAGGGTTGAAACTACTCATCAATTCTAAGAAATAAATTACATTATGTCACGAAATAAAAAAGTAAACGGCATATTTATTACAAAGTGATTCATTTACTGCCCATCCTTAAATACAAGTGACATTTTCCAGAACTATTAATAATCATGATGCAGGTTTATCATTAACAAATTGCAGTTTTACATTTCAGTAATAAAACAAATTGTTTTCTTTAGTGCAAATAATCACAAAAACATGTCGAGAAAACATTATTGAAATACAATACAATGTACCATTGACATTGACATTGCTTACGTATGTATCCTAGCCTAGAAGTTCGTTGCCTTGCCGCTGTGCATCAAATACCACGTCCACTAGATTAATGTCAATGATAAATGCGTCTATGATCTCACTGTACACCCATCGACAATCGCTAGCGGTGACGTCACAGAGAATATGCACAAAATATGCGTTTCATGTTGCATTCCGTTGCACACGAAGGAATTAAACATAAATACAGTGAAATACTTGTTGAAACAGAATCTACTCAATACTACATAAATACAGTAAAATACTTGTTGAAACAAAATCTTCTCAGCACATTTTAGGCATAGATTTTTCAAGTAAATACATTTGTTTTTAATTTTTAATTACATGTGTCCAAGATGATGTATAGTATTTGCTGTGTCTTCAGCATGCGTGTAACTGTTGACGAATATGTTATTGACAAAATGGACTCGTGGCAATTTAGTCATTGAGAAAGAATTTTAAATGGAAAATTCTGACGTATCCTTTACCTTATTATACGATGATGAATGATGTTTTTTTTTTAAATAATATACCTACTGAGTGTTCAAAAAAAACCAGCTCAACTATAATTACGATTAAAAAATATCGAAAGAGAGGTATATTCGATACAGTATTTTTTCTAAATTTAACATTATTATTTACTAATAATGCGTGAATACAGATACAGTATTAGAAACATAGCTCTAATATTAAACATTTAGAATGATAAATAAAAAATAAATATAAACATGTATTTACACAGCAAAAGATAAAAAAATGTGAGTACATTATCTGAAGTTTATTGAAGATCTCGAAATTACTAGGTAAATTTTGCAAGCATAGCCGTGTTCATATATTATATGTGTTGTCCTGTGTGGTGTCCTCGTCATATACACATATGACAGAGTCGGACACGACCAGTCGTTGACCCGTGTGTGTGCGCGTTGGCTCTTCACTGTGCCAGAGGCTCGGCACGGGGCGGTCACGTGGGGGACAATGCCGCCCCCGGCCTGGGACCAGTGACACACTGGTCGAACTGCCTGTTACACCTACACACACACATACACACACTTATCTACATACATACTTTATCTTTGATTCATATCTGCGTACATGATCCGTCTTACAGTTCGTAGAATGCGCTGGAAATTCACAGAAATACCACCGTAATTATTCAACTTTCTCACTACTTGTTTATTATACATTTATTATGGTTTAAGCAGAGATATTTCCTCGGTGATTAATATATAAAATATGTATAAGGATGTACAATATTTGAAGAACTGTTTTTATTACTAAATTTCCTATTTGTCACCTTTGAAAGTAGAATTTATATTATTTTTCAATAGAACACATATGAAGATGAAGAAATAATCTGGCATAAAGTTAAAAAACTTGATATCAGGACAAAATATTTGTAAAATTTTGCTAATTTCAAAATATTTCTTTATGAAAATATCAATCCGCCAACATTTGAAATAGGTTGTTCCATATAAGTTAAATGTTGACCGCAATTTGGTGTGTTTATTTTTCAATTTCATTGTACAAATATAGAACGATGATTCATATATTCTTTAAATAAAAATAACATTTTTATTTTGAAGAGAGTCTCGATGCCAAGCAAATATTTTAGCATTATTTCTGAGAAATAATACAAATAATTTTCACATAATAAGATTCGACATAACCTTCATGGAAATTAATACTTTTCATATTAATTACATACATTTACAGCTGTGTTCAAATTTAAAATAATTTATCTTCTATTGTTTCAATTCGTTAATTAATCATTTGTATACAAATTCGTTTAATTAGTATTTGTTGCGATTGAATATATAGGATTAAAGAATTTTTAAATGAAAATATATCATTTCTTAAATATCACGAGTAAAGGAAACCGAAATATAAATTATTGTTATTATTTATTACAACCTTGAATGTCATTTAACTAATAAATCCTCGTGATTAATTATGCGCTTAATATATATTTAATTAATGACTATCATTACATTTTGCTTCGAGATCTATTAGATAAGCGTGATTTTTGTAATAAGTAAACTAATTTTCCAACAGCTTAAGCCTTAGGGATATGTGTATAATTTCAAACAAAATTATTTTTTATTGTTTCCTTTTGTAAATACGCCCACTCGGACTAGTTATATTATTTATATAACCGGTTGTCCAATTTTTAAATTAAATTCAATTGAAAAAAATGCGTCATATTTAATTGTAAATAAGGTTGTAAAATATCAAAATATAGGATCTAATATACTTATAACTCGAGTTTAGCTAAATTCTCTGACTAAAATATATACTTTCCTCCGTAGAAAATATCTGGACGAATTTTAAAAACATCTCCTGTGAACAAAAATGTTAAACCTCTTCTGTGATTACAAATAATGGTAATATAATATATTCACAATTTTATATTTGTATTCGCATATATACAGCTGACATTGAAATGAATACCACCTTATTCACAATATTCCTAAACATAATACAATACACAAGAGAATTTAGCAAACTGCCCACCTACAGAGAACAGACGCGTGGATCACGTTTCAACTCTGACAGTTTAATAAATATTCGCCAGAAATGTTATTTAAATACGTAAAGTACTATTGAAAAATTAAATACATCATCATCATGTTCAATAGCTAAACAATGCTAGAGTACACGCTAGCCAGATGTTGCGATTACTTGTGGTTCAGGAGCGGATTTAAATAAATTCTTGTGCTCTTATTTTCAAGGGACTAGAAAAGAGTTGTATTATTATATGTATAATCGATTAACGAATAAATATTTGTTGATATCGTAAACAGTAAAAATCTAAAACTGCTTAATATAAATTTACTTGTGTTTAATACACTTGCAGATCTAACACAATGTTCTGTTGTGTCGCGGGACAATAAGGAATAATCTAGTTCATCGTGAGTGAACAATGATGTAGCTAGTTTGTTATTTGGTAGTAGTATATTGTGCCGCAAGCGGCGGTGCCCGCGAGGTTCTTGATCTCTTGCAAAGCGGAAAGGTGAGTGGAACCTTGGCTTTGCAACAATCGTGAACTGTGCCTCTCGTAATAGCATTAGTAATTAGTGACGCTACCAAATCCGTTGCTTATTCATTACCTCCGCCCACCCCACGTGCACAGCCGGATTTCAATTAGCCAAACAACAAATGCGACATTGTAAAACTTACTTAACAGAGATGAACAAAAATACACACCATAAAATGTTCTTACATCATATATATACGGTTAAGTGTGTCTAGTACATAAATGTATGTTTTATAATCGATGTTATAAAAACTATATTTGTAGTTTAAGGATTATACAAACAGATATAAAACTATGGATTCGTAAGTCGATAATTAATACTAGATATAATACGTTTAGTCTTCATTTTCCTGACTTTTTAACTTGTAATGGTTAGTTTATTGCAGGGTGCTATAGCATGTACAATATAAAGTAATATTTTACTTGTGTAATACTATGAAACAATTAGAATGAAATGAAATTAATTTCACTATGTACTAAATAGTTTGTTTGTTTATAAACTGTTAACAACAATATACTTTCGTTCATCCGGACGGTAGTATTCACTTTCTGTGTGTACGTTAGATTTGTCCATAACTTGCAGTAGATTTTCGGGCCAATTTCCGCTAACTGTCAAGGTGAATGTTCGCATCCTAGTATTTCAATTAGTTACATTGTTATACCAACCGTTTCTCATAGCACATTCACTGAAAAACAATCTCGTTTCACTGATATTCAGCCAACGGTAACCTTGATGGTTGTGTGTTTTCCTACATTCATTCTTCGCTCAACTTTCATTAATAAAAAACTTCAAATTTACTATTTCCAGATGCTGTTAAATTGCTAATTTAATTGTTAATCTATTTCTAACTGTGTCATTAAAATTATTTTGTCTAAATAAATCGAACGTTGCTATTATTTGCTTATCAATTCTCTGCGTTTATAATAATTTATTTGTTTTTTGCGGTAATAAATTGTATGGTAATATGTTAAATTTAGTTTATCTTTTCTTAATAAATTTTATAGGATTAACACGCAAACATGTGGAAAATAAGAACCAGTAGCTGAATAATTAAATAATAATTAAACTTGATTGCAAGATGAACTAAATATATACTTATATTTTCACAGAAACCTGTCTGAATTTTCGCTGTTTTTATTGTAATATTTAGCATAATTGTTATGAACAGGAACCACGATAAAATTAATTTCAACGAGAAAGAATAAAATACAGTGATTCTAATGTGATGTTGCGTCACATTCTTGCGAGTCTGAGAAAACATTTTTTAATGGATGCACAATGAAAGTTAGTAGATAATACGATTGCGTTAATGAACTTGATATGTATTTAATTAGTAAGTTGTTGTACTTTTCGTAACTCGTGTAATAGATGTTATATCTTTGTTACATAACAGTAATGCAATCTCCTGTTGAATACAATGGCCAATAATACATTATTATTTACAATAAAATAGTTATAACTTATCTCCATGTTTTCCTCTTGGGTCTATTATATTCAGTACCGTAGCTAGAATTTTTTAAAGAACTACAAGTGAAAAAATTTATTTTAAATAATCACAAATATATTTAGCCATAACGGATATTATAAATATAGTTGACGTATGTATATTTGTAGGTATTTAAACAAATAATAGCCATAATATTCTATACTCAATATAAAGAGTAATTTTATTAACATTAATCATTTTTATCTAAAACATTTTAAATCATCGCAGACTATAAATTAATATCTGTTGTAAAATGAACTACAATTTCGTTAATGATACTTTTTTCGGCTGTTTTCAATTAATATCTGCCAGTCTGAAATCCTGTGTTGTCGTTAGTAAAATCAATGTGTGCTGGACCACTTCCGCTGCGGGTGGTTGTACATCTGCCCGGAACACAAGACAGGGTACACACATACACATACACGCATACAGGCATATACTTCAGGGGGTAGCTAATGTTTTTAGGTACACACACAGACAGTCATTTACCTGATGCTACCGTATACCTGACAAACAGGAAAATACTAGAAAAATATTCCCACGATTCTAATATATGAGAATGATTCCGAAAAAAATACATAATACCATATTTTCGATATTTTCATTTGTATGCCATTTTTCATGAATGAAATTTCGTTGTAGCGTTCAGGCCAAATATAACTTAGAAATTTGCTTTAAAAATTTATCTTTAGTATTTTATTTATTTTGCTAAGCTATTTAATTCTAATATAACATGTAACAATATTCTGAAAAAAATACTTCTCACATCTTCAACTAGATTAAAATCAATACACATTTTATATATAAAGTTAATTACATCTATAAAACAAACAAACACTTTGTAAATTCTACTGATACGGTCCTGGTTTCCACGTAAACAGCTATACAACCACATGTAAGCGTATGGGAACCGCAGTACAGGTTTAATCCCGCAGACCAACAACACACGCATATAACGTTGTATTATTAAGTGCTCGCGCCGTATTTCTTACGTCCTCTTTGTCCATTCTCCTCGCTTCGTCTTTTTCTCGCACATAATCCTTCATTTTTGCAGTTTACACACGCCCCCGCTACGTACCCACAATGCGATCCGTGGATAACGCCCGATAAAATGGGGGAAAAACATATCACGCGTCATGTATTCGAATAATCTTCATGTCACTGCCTTGTCACAGGGAACAGTTGCTCTTTTCTTTATTTTGCGGCTGTGGTTTCAAATGTTGCTATTGTTTCTTCAATGTTTGGGAATAAAATAAGGTTTTTACAATAGCAAAAAATACTAAATTGACACTCATGCCTGTAGTTTTATATTTACTGAAATATACAAAATCTGAAACAGTGCGTCGCAAGCAAAATAACATACAATAAATTTCAAATTCTACAATAGACTAATAAATTATTAATTCCTTCATAAAAACTATAAGATCCTTTACCAAAAACTATTTTTGATACTCCACTAATATTTTATCTAAAATCCTACGTAAAATTAAGAATATACAACACATTTTGTTGTTGGCAAAATATATATTTTAAAACATAATATTCTCGTTTATCAACTCAATAAATTACCTCTATCTCATATATTAACATTCTTTTATCTTACATTTACATGTATTTAAAATATCAAACACACCTTCACAGACTGACTACACATCCACAATTCATGGCCAACTCGGATGTTGTGGCCTTATAAATATAATACATGTTGAGCAAAAATACAAACTGAACAACAATTGCGAGTGTGCATTTTCGGATCTGAGTGGGCTAGTAAGCGGGTGGAACAATTGAAAATATCACTTGGAAACATCGACCTCTTGCCATTTTGTAACCTTGATTCGATGACAATTGAAGCTGAGTATCACTAGTATACTCTGCATTTGATTAACAATATCAAAGTAGAATTATTTTTCTTTGAGCTAATATTAACAATGAATCCACATGTCAATTTTAATAGAAACCACCATTGGGTTCTTCAGCAAGTTAAAGACTAATCTATATTGTTCGTTTATTTCAAATTATTTCTGAATACTTTTACACAAAAGATTGAGTCTGACCATCGGCTATCCAGGCCCATGTAGACAATCACAAATGCTCATCAACTCTCCAATATAGCACACGCGATGAAACATCAAAATTGAAAACTCACAAATTCACAGGCTATTTGATGCGTACGGAAACAATACAGGATCGAGCCTATTCATTTGTAAAAAGATGATCTATCATTATATGTTTCGTTGGATCAAAGTCGGCATCTCCAAACTGTAGTCGACCGCAGGCCATCTTGCTTACAATAGAGCTGTTGATCTTTTGTTCCGCACGCAAACCAGCTACGATTTCGGTGAAATCTTAGATTTGCTCATGGTTTTTGTTCAGTTTGCCATAGCAACAGCAATGAATATATGAATGTTTTTTTTGTATAGTTTATATGTAAAATGTTTTGTCAATTTTTTTCTCCTTCTTTTGTTAATGCAAAGTATTGATTTCTTGTTCAAACAAATAGTAGCAGATCATCTATCAGTACAAGTAATATTATATTATAATATACTTCATTTCAATATACATTATACTCTCTTACTAGTATTAGAAAACAAAATCATCATTTACTTTTATTTAATTTAGTGTTTATAAATACTACTCTATATTTGTAGATCTGCTAAGGTTTGGAAGATAATATTAACTAGTACCAAACAGCATTGTTTTTCTATGAAGAATTAATCTGGTCAGCACCTAGAGGGCACTTAATTTAAGTGTTTTTTACACAGTCTGATTACGATAATTTATCAAGCATCCTGCAGCGAAACTGTCGAAACATATGGCCTCGGTATTATATCTACAGGCGCTATACGTGTAGTACTACATTTTTAAAGTACTATTACTTGATTTCTTTATCTAAAAATGATAAAACTGCAAAGCCAACGTTTAAAGATAAAAGATTAAATTAGGAACTTAATTTTAAATACAAAGTAAAGCTGATACAAGTGTTAACAGAAAACAGAAATCATCATTTTATAAGTTATATACTTATAGTGCCACCCTCACAAATATATAATATCAACATTATATTCGTAATTGAATATTAATAGTTTTTACTTTCTTATTTATCACTATAACAGTTAATTGTGTCAGCATAACAAAGAAAATAATTATGAATGAGAATAGCAAGTAACCTGTTTTACATAAAGGATAGCATGCACTACATTAAGTCATCGTTATTAATACTCGCTTGCAAAAACTACTCTATTTAATTCATACAACCTTTTTTAATGCATACTTCTTGTGTTGATGAAGTAATACATTAAATATAGATGTGATCATGTATTATCAGAAATCATGGACATCCCTTGAACATCTACTATTAAAACATTAATGTGAACAACAACAAATTAATAGCCACAGAGAAAAAACGTACCTCGCACTTAAACGTGTCAAGTTATTCTGTAATGGGCCCAGTAATTAAGTATCTGGCAAGAAAAAAACAGTTGAATACGCACGAATCACGTTTAGTGGTTATACTCCGGTATATAGCAGTATGTATATAGTATAAAGCCGTTTCGAAGTTTGGTAATAAAACATTAATAACGTGAGTATTCATTTTATAAACATTCACAGCACAACTTCTTCGTTATACACACACAAATATACAGTGGTGATTATGTTTTAAGGCTAATATGGCCACTTTGATGCGAAATGCCGTCACCCTCGTTCAAGGACGTGTCCACAGTTACACCGTGACCATTCCCAAGGTCAACACAGGTGTAATTTATTCACAATATATGTGTGTGTATGAGGAGCGTTGCTTGAAACGGTACTGTGAAAAAAAATGTTGATTTCGATTTCGAATATTTAACATTTCAAAAAGAATTTTTCGGTTATTTTAATATTTGACAATCTAGTAATAAATTTATATTTTATACCATGTGACAGAAAACAATTTGTTAAAATTAATTGTCTAATTAATTAGTTATATAATCAAAGGCAAATAGAATTAAAATTGAAATCAGCATCGTTTTTCAAAAGAAGATTAATGTTATTTTGGGTGATAGTATAAAACCACTTATCTTATTCTAAAATTCTTAAATAATTTTCAAGGATCCATATTTAATTTTAAGTTTATAATATCAAGTATGATTGTAGAACGTGTAGTTCTACTAAGTTCAATACTAAATAATTACAATAAAAATAACTTGTATAACATTCCATTATATAGACAAGTATATTACACGTTGCGATGGAAATTATGATTGATGCAAAGTTATAGAAGACTAGAATCAGCCCCATGAAACGCAGAAATATCGTTTGGAATTATATCCAATGTATAGTTTTAGTAATATTGGTAATTTGGATCATGGAGATGTGCACCAGAAACATTTGAAACTGTACACGTATGACTGACTACATATACTACATATACCGCCATACACAACGGAGTACCGGCTCATCAACGGTTTCATCTTCATGGATACCGCTGCTTCTGCTGCTGTTGCTGTGCTCGTCTCTCTCTCTCTCTCACTCTGTTTCTGAACTGTTGTTGCTTTCGTTGCATGTTTGTGGCGCCGCCCGCGAGATCCGGTTTAGGGAAAGTGACGTACGCACTCTCACACACATTTATACATACATGTAAACACATGTGTGTGTGCGCGTGCGTACATAACTTACACATATTTATGGGTAGCAGTCATAATAATAGTGCCGTTACCTTGGTTACATTGTGATATCCCTATTAAAGGTATTTATACGTTGTCTACCAATTATTCATAACGTGAGTGAGTGCAGTATTTTTGTAGACTCGCTATGTCAAGCGAATATAAACAAATGTATATTGAAAGATAATTAATCAAATATATAACACTCTGCGAAGAGAGACGAGTTTCTTAAAATATATAAAATGATATTTAAACACATTATAGGTTTTTTAAAAATTATATTTTTGATGATAAGTAATGTATTATCGTGGTTTTGCCGTAAATAATTGCAAATTAAAACTAGTGATACATTACTTGAAGAACTATAATAAATTTTCATGTGGATAAATAAAATACAGTCTATATATACGGCCAATAATAATTAAGAGTTAACATTGTTGCTTACGGATAAAATAATATTTTCCATAATTCATTGTTTTGCTGACGTTACGGCCAATTACATACAAACCAACGTCATACATACTCACATATATAAATATATAATTTATTTAACATTGTAAAACCCTTTTGATTATGTTTCAGATACCGTTGGTTCATACCGCGGCCTGTAGACATGAATGTTGTTTTGTTTATAAAGTGGTCCGGTTATGGTCACGGGGGTAACCACGGGTAATGAAATGAGCATTTTTATGGTTGGTTAAAATTCGGTTTTACGATATTG
Source organism: Calosoma granatense (assembly GCA_022063505.1). Lineage (NCBI taxonomy): Eukaryota > Metazoa > Arthropoda > Insecta > Coleoptera > Carabidae > Calosoma > Calosoma granatense. The sequence continues at coordinate 3,584,770 of JAGJTL010001381.1, forward strand.
CCGGAGATTCCAACGTATATCAGAGGTCGATGCCACGGATTATTTCTGAGTTTTTGCATTTAATCAGACAACATTCGTGCATATAAAACAATAAATATCTTTTTTACTTGTATTATTAATAATACGCCTGGTACTTGTACGTCGGTGTATAAGAAATATTAACATATAAAATGAAATATATGGACAATAACCATTACAGCTGTATTTCAATATTTATTTGGTACTAAAAAATTCAATCAAGTTATAAGTATAATTATATATTCAAGTAACATTTCTTTGTAATTTGTTTATAACTTAAATCACTGATTCTGGAGTATATACATCTATAATATTATACATGAGAATTCGACCTAAAATTCATGCTAATATTATCTTGAAATCATAACCACACATGATGATTAGTAAATTTTAAAACACTTAACAAACAGTTAAGTAAAAAATGTTGATTATTAATTTAACTAATTGTGTTGGAAGTAATAATTATATATAGTGTTTCTCCAACTATTTATCGGACCAATAATAATCAAGATTTTCAGATCTACTTCTAACTATCTCAACAGCAAGCTAGCTGTCATGTCAGTCATTCTGAAGCAAGTTTTTGTTGCTTAATTTACATATGTCTCGAAGGATAAAAATAAAAACTAACAATAAAGGAAAGCAAAGTAATCTGACAACATTTCTGACTTGTAATCATTCTGAAATAAAAATAATACGTTGAATAATTTACTTGGTTAATTTTAAATAACACGCAATAATAATATGAAGCAAACAGTCTTTTCTTAGTTTTATTTCTGGAAATATTATAAAGAGACTTAATTAATAATTGATCCTACAGTGCTAAATCTAAATAAATTTTATTGAAAGTAAAATTTCAGCAATCATGCAATGGTTTCATAAACCACTACCTGCCTGGGATACATATTCCTTTAGTCTTTGTCCATTTCAAAATTTTCCGCACCAGAACCTCCAGAAGGACCCATAATACCCTCTCGCAGGTCATCCATGCTGGAACGGCGCCCACACGAACCCCCATAAAGCGAAAGTAACATAACACCGAAAGGAAATACTTTCAATATCGTATACCTGCTCGACAAATGAACAACTTCAAATACAAGTGGTGATTTTTTCAATCGTTTTTTTTTCTGTAAAAAATTGAAAGTTCCTGAGGGACGAAAGGAAGTGCATTAAATGGAAGAGGATATTGGTTTAATACCATATAGACACCATAAGTGTATTAATGTGAGGCAGGATCTATATGGTATCATTATGGGAGGAATAGCAAACACTTACACTTTTATTGAGAATTTTAGTATATGTGGATTCGCACGTTCTAATTTCGGGATAGAAAAATGGCGACTTCCGATCTGAATCAAAAGAATTGCAGGATTATGTTACAAGTGGGCAAATGTTAGTTAATAGAGGGTTGACCTATTTTTCTATACAATTCTATAAAATGCAAGACTTAAATCAATATTTTTTCACAAAAAAATATATCGCTATTTTATATAGCAATTTTAACAGATAAAATATTAACAATTAATAAGTTTCTGAAAGACTTGTTACGGAAATACAAATTATATATGTTTCATTATTAAATTATACACATATATGTATGGAAATTAATATAAATCTTCACTATAGCTTATCATATATTCATGAAAGATATTAATCATTATAATAATCATTTCACTCTGTCATTAACTTACATCATATCGTTTTAATTAAAACTGATTATAATTGAAATGATCACGCATATGTATTTAATGATTGTAATAAAACAATATTCAAATTACATGTATTAAAACTGGTTATGATTGATTATATTTATAATGATAATTGTATTACAGTTCCATACAATTACATACAAATATTATATTTGAAGTAATAATTAATATCTGAGTATATAAAAATTGTCTTCAATTATCAAAATATAATCTTAAAATATAATGTTAACATTTACCATGATAAATGAAGTTGTTTGAAGTGAAAAATAAATGAACTCATCTTTATTTTTACCAGAAACATTGAAGATAACACATCTTGGATATATTTCATAAATGACAGTTATATTTACGGTCGTCACATATTTCAAAAACAAAGTCACACTCAGAAGCCAAAAGCAATAAATTCTCGTTTTAGCACTTTTGAATTTGTCACCACCAACATACACCAATGTATATGTTGTTGTTTTTTTTTGTTTGCTTCTTGGACATATTTACAAAGCAAACGGTAATAGTAGAAAAACTCGAAAAGGTGAAACAAATTTTTCCAGAGTTTTAAACCAGAAACTGAAAGTTTAAATAGTCATAAAGTCTTGGAGGTAAATATAGACATCTTGACAGAGTAAGGGACAAATAAGCCTGGTGTCTGGTGGACATAAGGCCCTTGACAATGCCTGTGTATTGCACGGTTAGTACAGTAGGCTGTAAACACGGAAATATACAGAATATGACACCGTGTGACGTCAGTCGTTCAAATAATTGTAACAATGTATATGAACCCAGAGTCGTACTTAATATATTCTTCTAGCATTCATAGTTTTGTAATTAAACTTTAAAATGCAGTCTTGTTATTAATAATCATACAAGCAAATATTCAAAGTAATTATTTAAAATATAAATAAGTATATCATTGAATTTCACAATTAATATTTGTTTAAAATAAACGCATCTAATAGTAAATATAAACAAAATTTGAGTTTAGATTAGTTTTCTAAGTATAAAACAATTATAAAATACGTACTTTATATTACAAACTATAGTGTTATTATTG
>JAGJTL010001381.1:3631266-3648209 GCA_022063505.1 Calosoma granatense
TGTAAAAATTTATTAAATATTTATATTGAAATATTTATATTTTTTCTGTTTGTTCTTTGTGCTATTTCTCTATTTCAAATATACCTAAACAATACATTTAAAATTGATAATTTTAGACTGAATGAACTCACCCTTAAATATATTTCTAGTGTTACCCACAGTATAAAATCGTACATGCAGGGAAGTGTAGGGATTTCTTATACCGGTAGGGGGTGAATTGAACTTCTATTGGCAGCACTGGTAACAACAGCAGAGTGTGGAGGGTAATCTCACTCATATTAACAGCCTCTTAATCGGCGTTTTCCCACAGCCGCTACCCGCATCGAGGCTGACGGCAGTGTCATCGCGTGTTGGTACAACTCTCCCAGTTAACCCCACACAGTGACTTCCCTAATAACACCCATATGAAGTACACACTACAAGAGCAAAGGCAAAAAATTACTCGATTTAAATCTATCAAATTAATTGGGCCCAGCGTCAAAGCGATATAAAATTACATGCCCGTATTTCATGTGCTGATATTAATAACTGTATATCATTTTAATTTTAGCGTGTACAAAAATATATTGAATATACTACAAGAATTTTTCGTAATTATTTAATCTATATTACAACAGAAACTATTGATTATTTAAACTGTATTATACAAGTATTAATTATTTAAGTAACAGCATTTCCTTCATTATTTACGTAAACTGCATGTATAATTTAATAAATATTTTCTAGCAATAATTATTATAACATTGTATTTTCTTGGTCTGTCTTTAAGTAATTTATTATGCGAAGAATAATATTTATCCGAATCATTCTTATTCTTATTTATTTTTACTGACACATAGCAAAATTATTTTTAAAACTGTCAACAGAAAGTTTGAAAATATTATAGTCTTTTATCACAACAATGGGGCATAACTTTCTCAACTAAAAGGTTAATAGTGTGATGACCCGCATACGTGTACATATAACCGAGGGGTGAATTAATTAGGGGTTCGGACGCGTGACCCGTATAACGGTATATGACTCCATTGTGTCATCTGAAGTGCATCATCACACACTCTAGCACGTGACACCCTATTGTAATTACTTTTTAGATAATCTGAATTTTAACAGTCATTTGAATGCAATATTTATATAAAATGTTAGTTATCCACTATACTGCAGAATATTACTAAGAATTATATCATATTAAAAATTAAGGTTTGTATTTTACAAGATTTTTTTTTAGCAGTTCATTCATAATTAACTCGGTAAATTAATATTAGTTACAAGGAAGACATGATGAATCAGTCATGTATCTCAAAAATAATAAGTAGAACGCTATGCTTAACGATTAATTGCTATTCATTTATAGTTGAATCCAAATAATTTGTTTCAATTTACTTAAATTGGCATTATGCAGCAATGAAACATTCGCAATAATTTTGAAGGCCACAGAAATATTCAACAAGTCTACTAGAAATTTTGCAAATAAAACTAAACATATATTGCTTATATAGTTATCATTTCATTGTTCATTTTTTCTTGTGACCACAAATATTTACACATATATTTTTTTCGAGAACACTTTGTGAAAAATGTTCTAAACATGTGTTAGAAATATTTTAATTAAGTGTAAAAAAATTGTCACTGACATTCCATTTGGCTATAAATATATTAGAGAAAACAATAAAAATTGACACTCAAATATGGGCGAGGCATATTGCATAATATATACGTAACTGCAGAAACTTTAATTGAACAAGATTAATATAAAATATTGTCAAAAAATTCTATGTATTTAATATATAAAAAGCAACAAATTATAGTGATAATCACGATATACAATAGGACATTTTATTTACATCTTTGGCATCCATGTAACGAACATATATTATCCTAAGAAGTATTATATAGTTTTATATGCGGTATCTATATTTTTACCAAGTATACATTTGTTAAACAAATGCAACCCACATTACATTGCTGACTAACTGGTTAAGCAATCTGTCGGGCATTTTTCTTGAACCAGCTTTTAAATTTAAGTAAAACTGCACAAGTTGAATCTTGCTCGAATGAGTGATGTTACTCCTGACATTGTTGACTAACGTAGTTCCTTAGCTTGTGGTGTTGATGTTTAACATTAGCGAAGCAACTTGCTCCTTGACAGCAAACTGTACGCACACACATGCATGCACTTGTTGGAATTACATATTGTATCTGATCATGCGCAGATTTGACAGTACAGTACAGAGGAATATTTGAAATATGGTTTAATATAAAATATACAAACAAAATACGTGACAAAATGAGGTACGTCCAAAGAAAATTCTATGTATTTTTAAGTTATTTATAACCCTTCATAATTATAATGTTTTAAACTGTAATTTGACAGGGGCGTATTAAGAAAATTTATAATTATAATAAAGTTTAAACTCGGCAGAATTAGACATGTTTTTATTTTAAAACTGAAACAGATTTAAAATCAAACTATTGTAACATATAATTGTACTTTGTATATGAATTTTATAATACGTAGTATCTAAAATTAATTACTGTCACAGATACTGCTTCATCAATTAATAATGTAACGACATCTATAGAAAATATTTCCAAGAATAATACATAACATATTATTATGCAATTACAATTACCAATAACACACACATATGTGAGAAAAACAAGTTAATTAAAGGATACAATACAAAATATAACATGCTGACGACAATTCATCATACTACTTCGAAGTGGTTTAAAATAGTTTTTTTTTTATATAAAATTTTACTTCAGAAATTTCGAAAGTGTTCATCTAGCGTAAATATCTCATGAATATTTATCATATATATTATAAATGCACCAAAAAATTATAACTTAGAAGTAAATAAAAAGTAAAACTAACATTTTTAATTCTTTAATTAAAAATTTAATCAAATTTTTAAAAATGTAAAAATTGTGTCATGTTTTGCTGTGCTACTTCAAAGTAAATTAAAACACAATTTTGTATTTGAAATAAAAACACATAAGAAATATTATGTTTATGAAAAAGACAAGGACAAAAATAAACAAGAAGGATGCGTAATATTGTTTTTTAACATTTCGTGCTACTAAACATATTATAAAATGTAAATATTGTACCTTCACATTTAAAAATTAATTAGATAATTTGAACTTATTAAATAGAATTAATATCACTATTTCTTTCTCTCAGTTTGGCCGGTTATACGAAATATCACTGCCTCTTTTTCTAAGTTCTGGCTAGCTATATATTATCAATGCTACGAAACTATACAACATATTACAAATGTAGAAAAGATCTTCGATTCTAGTTACAAAACAAATGCCGCTTGGCTCAATTAAACATGATTATATCATAGCTATATTTCTAAACAAATATTCATCTATCGTGAAAATTCATTCAACTGTTTTAAAACACAATTTAGTTAGCTAACAATTGTTGACTTGACTTCGTAAGACGCTACCCGTGTTTTTGCGTAATAAAAATCCAACCATATCGTGCATAATAAGCATGGACTAAGTATTGATATTTTCCACTCACATGAGAGTGTTGTATGGTGTTTACTTTGCACCTCACGTTCACCTGTACTTCCCATACTGAACATTCATACTGTTCTGGGCAGATATGAGGTTTGGAATATGTTATAAACAGAGACATTATACGACCTGTTCGTCTCTCCTTCAACTCGACAACTTTACCTCTCGCGTACATGATGATACATTTAAATGGTCAGTAAACAGAATATTCTAAACAAAATGTCATATTTCTCTTCGCTTTAAACTGTCATTTCAGTGGCCGGAAACACGTATTAAAGAGTCAGTCATTAAGAAGATGAAATATATTACTACATATATATTTAGTATTTTATTTTTTAATCTAACATAAATTTACAAACTACACAAAATAAGAATTTAATTTTGTTTCTTAAAAAATTAGAAATCTTTTCAAATACAGTGCTGATTTTATTAGTGGGAAAAAATATATTCTAGTATATAAATTTTATTGTATGATTTGTGGATAACAATTCTGAATCTACTGTTGATTATTAATTCATGTTGTTTATTGTAGCATAGTACACAGTATAGCTTATACTGTTTAGTTTGTACTACAATGCTCAACAATCACTTGTAGCTGAAGTGTCCAACTCTCACATCTATTAGGATGGTTTATTCAATACTCTTGGATTCCGCACAACACTGTTACTTTCGCTGTTTGATCTTCCGAATACAGGCACGGACTGGCCACAAGACTGAAGAAAACCAATCACTTGATCCTCTATTGAAACTGATACTTTATTTATATTACAGCAAACCAAAGGACAATAACTTAAAAACAGTTCTGCAAAAACACTTGAAAGACAAATAGAAATTACGCTCTCAGATAAGTTAAATATTGCATGTTCGCTTATATTTAAAAAATACATTAACAATCCATATAGAAATCTTGAATTTTCTAAACAGTTTCTAGATTTCCGGTAACATTAAACATTTTACAACCGCTGGTAATATGATATGTGTGTGTGTGTGTATGTTGTATTAATATTAATGCTTGGCTGTACATTTGAATGCTGTTAAACAAAGCAATGAACGAACTCTGTTCATCAAATGTTTTGTTGTCGTGCCATCACACACATGCTGATGTGTCTGTCTACACATAACACGCACACATACACATACATACCGCGCGTACAAGAAAGAATATCCCTTATGTATCCTGTTTGCATAGTAAGAAGAGAACGTGACGTCATACGTGCGCGCGCGCGCAGTGTGTATTTATTAAAAAATCATTGAAAATCACTACACGTATGTGTCAGCTCTCGTATGCAATGACGGGGGCCGACGAATGAATAACTCATACGACCTCTACTAGCAGGCGTTCATTGATTTTCACTACCTTTCAACATTCCAATAAACATACTTGTACAACTATCTACTATAAACGGGAAATCAACAAATGTACTATACTCAACTAATGTGCAACAAGAGTAAGTAAATAAAAAATAACCAGAATAAAAACGACCGTTCAAAATGCAAATCTATTACTGTATAAACAGTAAGAACTTCAACCTCCAAAATAGAATGGCCCTAGTATACAATTACGGCCCTGAATCTGTTCTAGGCTGGTATGAACTTTGGCATGTATTTATTTTGTGAAGATAAATTAAGTAATTTAAGTAGCGGATGCTTGTTCATTGAATTAAACATTTTAATAATTTACCAACACAAATATAATAATATTATCATCAGACACTGCAACTAAATATTATTTCAAAGTGCATTGTCATAATTAGTTAATAATTTTATATAATCCTTTTTTAATCTTTGTTATCTGTAATTATTATCAATACTTTACAAACAAATAACTCCTTTATAAATGGCCTCTGATATTCCAATAACAAAAGGTAAGTAATTAAAAAATAAAGCTAATTTTACATATTTAAAAAGCCCTATATAAGAAATATAAATAAAGCTAGAATTGTTTGTAATTTCATAATTTATTTTGTATATTTATGAGGCTTAGAGAGTAAAAAATTGTTAAATGTCACGTTTAGAATTTTTAAAATAGTCGTATGTGGCAGGAGCGGATTCAGTGGAATTACCGTGTAGTATTTAAATAAGGTTGAAATTAGCTTTTGTTCAAACAGTATGAATGCTTATCTATAATCCGGATTCGGTTAGTTGCCGCCATATTTCTATCGTACATATGTGTTTATGTATCAACATGTGTGTGCTTCACAAATAGAAAGAAAATGATAATGCACACAGTCAGTCAGTCAGTCAGTTTACAGCGTCACAGTTCCTGTACAGAACAAGAAAACTATCTGGATTAGTCCACTTTGAATTCAAGGTAAGGAAGGTAATACAATGATATATGGAGAATTGTTTTTGTAAAACCCACCAATGTAATTATCATATCAGTCGATGTGTGTATGTTTGAATTAGTTGCTCAGAAATATCGTATCCAGTGCTAAAAATATAATACTCCAACTAATTACGTATTAATGAGTGTGGACGAGTATTTCAACAAAGTGGTTCTTCAATCTTAGTTTTGGTATGCTCTTTCAGATGAAATTTTCCACTTAAGTACCTAAATATTTTATTTTATTTAGCTAACATTATATATACATATAGTCAGTTTATACCGAGTTACTAATCAGATAGCTATTTTAGTTGAGATTCGTATTTAGAAATCATTTAACACCACGTGTTTATCTTGGCTTGGCGGGAAAAAAACAGAAGCTAGTTTTGTACTAGAAAAACTATAAATTTAGATTTATAAAAACAATTGTTGTAATTTTATTATATGTACATAGAAAATATAGTCCTTTATAGTCTCGTATTTTTAGAAACAATTATTATTCAATTAATCCACAATCAATTATTTATTTATATAATAGAATATTCTTCCAAAATCTATTATTCTTAAAATACCGTGATATGTAAATCTTATGGAAAAATACAATACAAAAATAAATTTTACATATATTGTTGAAATATGATAAAGTCTACACAATTTTATTTCAATATAAAATATTGTCAAAATGTTCTTCTTTTTAACTTTATCAACCATATTGTTGTTTGGATAAAAATTAGTTTTTCTTTTCTGGTGATTGTATGGTTGAGCTGGTTCTTTATCAAAACTACTTTCTAGGTGACTTGACTCAAGGTTAAATCTCAGATTCGAACCCAGTCTTTCAACAGAGACAATCCTATGGTTGTTTTGGTGAGCGTCGAGTGAAACAAAACGATGTAACGTTTGCCTGCTAGTTGTTCTTCTTCTTTACTCGATCTGTTTTATATTAAATCTGTTTTCATTTGCGTTCAGTTGACCGATATGTTTAAATAAGTTAAGAACGGCTGCTTGTTATTTCATATTCATTATATGCAGTGAATTATATAAATCGTAACGTATTAGGTTAGTTTTAGAAATGACTTTAAATATTTTTGATATATGTATATTGATTTACATTAGATAATAAATTTTACCCAGGACAGTACACATTAATAAATGAAGGATGAATAAATATTTATTTTATTTTCTATACATATGTTATTCTATTGTAAATGCAAGTATAATTTAGAGTATATTAAGTATATGCTGTACAAGAAAAAAACCAAAGATATACCATGCGTAAAACTATTAACGCTAATCATGTGATATTTGACGTCATGGAGAATCAGTTTCGCTATAGATTATAATACACAGTGATAACATTATCTTGTTATGTTAATTATTATAAATGATACATCATCTTCTCATATGTTTTGCTAAATGTCTCAATTATGAATATTGCAAAATAATAATATGCAATTTACAGAATCTTAAACTTTCGACATTCAATGTTTAGTTAATATTTTCAGTTCAATGAATAGTTTAGAATTTAATTAAAAATATTCTACAATATGTATATATCCCTCATTGAAATTTCTAGTTTAAACAATTTTAAATAAAAAAAATACTATTTTCTATTTACACTTTATTTAAATTTTCGATTTAAGACAAAAAGTTTAAAAAAACACATTCATTGAATTCAATATTTTTTGATAAATAATTGTAAGGAATGGTCCTAATTTCCATAATGTTTCATCTGTATACAAAATAATACGTTTTGTTATTATTTTATTATATAGGATTTAAAATACATTTGATTTCCAAAAAATCCTTTTACATTTTATGAAAATACCGTGGTTTTGTAAAAAACCAATTAAAATTTATTTCCTACAAAAACTTAAATCTGTTGCAGGACCCGTACTCCCCCCACTCCCTGGCCCTTTTAAACTGCGTGTTTCAGTTACTGGTTGGTTGGTTGCTTGGTTTACGATGTCCAAAGTCGTAATATTATCCCTGGGGTGAACAAGTTTCCTACCCACCCTCATCACATAAAAAGTTTTCAAGATTTCCAACAGATAAATTTGCCCCATGTCATACCCAAACAGCTACAAGTGTGCAGAAACAAGTTTCGATAACCACACGAATGATCTTAGTCTACCATTTGCTTATGTACCAAAACAGTTTGTCTACATCCTTAAAAATATCAAATTCACTTTCTACTAACTTTAAGTATTCACAAGTGTTTAGAGTTGCCCATATGAAATATTCGGCCGTAATGTATTGATTTCTGTCCTTTACATGCTTGAACGACTTCACACGTAAATTGTGGGGTGAAACTAAGGACTTAAGGCCGTTTTACACTGGAACATTTTCAATTTGTAAACAAACATTTTTAAATCTTCAATTTGTTAAAAATAAAGTTTCCGTGTATAAGCGTACTTCATGTCATTATTCATTTAAAGATATACTTAAATTGTACCTTTTAAAGAATATACTGTAGCATATATGTAGTTATAGAAAATATTAAGGGCTTACACTTCCGCAATAGGGTAAAAATTTAGCGCCAAAATGAAATATGCTTCTTTGGAGTAAAATAAACTTATTTCTGCAATACAATATGACATTACACATTCAACTGTATTAATAATATCGAATATAATGCAATTCTGATTATTATTTTCTGATTTTAACAATATTCTTTAGACAATTATCTTGTATCTGTGATAATAAATAATCGACATATGCTTGTGTCTCATTTTTAGTTACAATTATCTGTTGATTTTGAATTATTTATATCTTTTGTAAATATATTAGTATTGTACTAACGAAATTAGGAAAATAGCGCATAATAAAATGCAATGAAATAACGCAAGTTCTAATTTGGAAATGTAAATTACATTGCAATGTAAAACACTTTCACATAACGCAATAAAACTTGCGAGCATGTCAAGTGACGTCTTGCAAATATATATTGCATTGTAATGTACAAATAATTAATATGATTATAATAATTCACTATGCACAAAAGTACAAGCATTACATTTCAACTAATGTATGTTTTTTAAAAGGAAATACATACTTTATAATTTATTCTAGAATAAATAATTTGTATTTTAATTTTTTCTATTGAAAGATTTCTGTCAAACATACATATGTATGTATGTATTACAAACAATATTATAATTAGAATTATTGTTACTTCCATTTTTGTTTAGAGATTGCAGTGCTTTGTGAAACTGTCTTCATATGGTTAAACTCGGCAACATTGCTACACAGACTGAAGCAGTAATCGGCGAGCAACAAGTCACAACGTTGTTAACAAGAATAGCTTAGTCCGCACAGTCGAAAACATTGAATGGAGAAAGCTAATCCGTAAATTTATAAGAATTACAATTATGATATGTATATGTTAATGTAATTTATATGAAAATTTTCCCAAATATCAGCAAAGATATACACATTTGCATAGACGCGCCTATATTTCAAAACATTGTATAAGGCGATGGAGCAGCAACCTGTTTTTCTTCAACTTTTTGTACTTCTATTTTAAATATATTATTGCAAAATTCACTATTGTCATTATGGAGTTACTTTTCAATTCGAGTTTCTTGATTCGTGAAACAAGAAGAAGAACATCGGAAGCAAAATTTTACGGGTAACGTTGATTAGTGGAAACTACTCAAATTGTTACACAGATTTATGACAAATAATAATGTAACCATAAGAATTTTCTCTGTACTAACTATCACAAATAATTCCCATAAGAAACTTATACGGTAAGTAGAAAAGATTGGTAAAGAAATTAATAACTAATAGAAAATACATAAAATAATAAATTACATTGTATAACTGGTACTGGTACTACAATTATTATACACGATTTTTGCAGTATATTCTGGATTTATTATGAATTCATTGAACAACTGGAACGCGACGTTATGAATGTTTTTTAAAACCTGTTTTCTCTCTTTCTGAATATTGTTATCAAAAGTGAAAGATACCATCTAGGTATGTGTTGACAATGGCAGTATTAATTGTTGTACTCTGTTACTCAGATAACTGGAACTGGAAAGTGATGATCTCGAGTGAAAGAAGATTAATATCGGTACTTGAACTATACATTTCACAAAAATCTAATAATCATGGAAAATTTTTAACATTCAATGATATAATATTGTATTTGTCTATGCTAAGTAATAATTAATACTCATATGTATATTTTTTGTAATTTACTCGCATTGACAGGCTGTTTATCTCTGTCAAATAGAAAACTTTCTTTCATTTAACTTTAACCATTTTTGCAAAAGGTCAGAAATTTTACCTGCACCATCAGTAAGAGCATTAAAACCTAAATGTAGGTTTGCACAAGTTGGCATGGTTAGTTTTTCTTCTAATATTACTCAGTGCATATTCGTTTTTTATGTACTGACAAGAACAATAAATCTAAAACTGTTCTATGTCTTTTATTTTAGATGCCTGGAGCATTCGCTCACTGGTACTATATGACTCTGCAGGTTAGTATTATTATTAGTAAACAACGAGCAAATGATACAGATTTTCACACTAATTATTAATCAACAAACCTTTAGTTTTACTTAATATATTACATTATTTATTCATACTATCTTGATTTTTTTTTAATGTTTGATTTGAAGGATGATGTAACGTTCATTTTCAATGCTTATTTTCTTAAAAATATGAGATTGTATACATTGAAAATTGTATATTATGAAACCAGTATTCAAATATACATCCAGATTTGCTACCTACGCAACATTTTTTTGACATCTAACAAAAAATGATGCCTGATAACTAATGACAGGAAAAATCCTGTTTTTGGCAGGCCATAATAAAAATAAATTTTTTGCTACATCTTGAGAATAAAAACGCAAAACATACTTCTTATTTGCGGGAGATTTTACAGAATGCAAGGAAATAAAAGTAAAAATATTGAAGTGGTTAGCCTTGGCCATGTAGACCGAAAATACCAGTGGCGTAGGGAAATATATGTACACAAACAAAACAATAACAAAACGTATCATATGTGATATCTGTTGAGCACATCGGTAACCAGTCAGGGATATTTGTTATTTACGAAGTGTAAAACAAATATGTATATGTAAGTAATGTATGAGTACATGTTATAAAAAATATTAATTTATTTTCGTACTAGAGAATGACAAGATTAAATGTGTCACTGTTTCATTTTTACTTACATGGTACATGTTGATTTGTTATTGTAATGAATATTTTGTTACTACGCCACTGGAAATTACTTTCCTCCTTAGACCCGGCGGGGTACTGAAAAGGTGATCCGGGTACGGTGCATGCAACACGTTCGTCTCTCAATGTTCCATTTGATTGAAACGATTTTAAAAGGTACACGAAATGCAATAACGATTTTAGATACTGCTACACACATGACGTCACTACACAGAGACAGCTTTAGAAACTACTATATTTTACACTGGAATTCGCAGAAATACATTATACTAACCAAGTTCTATAAAAAAAAGCTAATAATTAACTGTTGTGCAACAGTTTGCTTACATAAACAGGCACAGCTAACGAACGAAAAAAAAAAAAACAGATGAGTAAAAACTAACTAAACATTATTTTATAATGTTGTGGAAAATTCAATTATTAGATGCCAAGGATTTGAAAAAGTTCCCCGTATTTTAATATCATAAACCAGTACAAACAACAACATTGAAATGACCTGATGCATTTTCATGAAAACCGAACACAAACCTATAATGTAATTCAAAAAGTTATAAAACGATAATCCAAAAACAACCGGTTATTAAGAACCGGTTCTCGACGGTACCCAATAATTTTTAGTTGTCATCATTTATTTAAAATGCAATTTTCTGTTTAATACATTTTTGTCGTATTTATTTTATATTTTTTCATTCAAGTACTGTAAATGAAATCATTAATTTGTAAAAAGGAAACCAGGAATGAATTAAATAGAAAGAAATCTTTTACAATTAACATTTCTTTGTTTTTATAAAAATTGATTATAGCGTGTATGTAGGTATATAATAGAGACACATGTATGTATAAGACACATCGGTGTATATATATATGTATATGTATATGGTAGTTATTCTGCTGACATTTACCTGTTGCGTTCAAGGGCATTCACAATAAACAAAATTTGCATAGAGCAAGCGGTGGAATTCCCTTCGGTATTCGTTCATAGAAATCGCCTGATTTTATTTACATATTCTATATGTTTTATGTCCTTAATAATACCTACAACTTCGCATAAACAAATTTGACTTTTCCTCAAAACCAAATCCAATAGATTTTAAATTATAATCATAAAGTTTACACAGATATTGTAGTAAACAATATTTTTAAAACATCAAGGCAAATTTTAAAATTTCCATAAATGCTAATACATATCGTACCACATTTTTATTTAAATTACAACATACTAGGAAGTATTAATAATATATGTATTTGTTATGTATTCATTTGATCATTAGACCTTTAACTAAATGATTAAAAGAAAACAAAGAGTATATGGAATACTTCCACAAAGATTTTTAGAATCGTGATTAAGTTTATATTGAAATATTACTACTACGTGAAGTTCCGTAATAGATTAACATATATTTACTGGTTTAATACACGAAACTATTGTCTTGGTAATATTTCCTAAAAATTACAATTCTTTGTCGTGACCTACATATATGACATTTATTGCTTCCTCGTAAATATCTGTTTTACAGATTACAAATTATCTCACGGATAATATTCCTATTAAGTTCACCTTAACAAGCAAACAGCTTTGTTAAAATCCAATAGTTCACTATTATCTCTCTATTACTTTGTTTTGAATTCAATTAGTTAAAATATCTAAATAACCAAACGAATATTAAATTATTTAACGCGTAGACACGTAGGCATATGGTATTTTAGTTGCGTAAGCAGTTACGACAAGCCCCTTGGGAAAGAAATATTACACAGACCATGGACTGAAACACACTTTTGGATAGTCAATAGAGAGAAAAAACTGTAGTCAAAATATTGGATAAGAGCGTAAAATTTTTTTTTCTACGTCTACTCGAATTTAACTGTGTTCCATTTATTATAAAATCATAAGTTTCTTTTTTGAAGAAGACTCAAACAGATCTGCTACTGAATATGCTTTATTATTCCATTGCTGAAGAATAATCTACTGATATGTAGATAGCATTAATTGTATCTGACAACAGATGATTCCAGTGATTATTAACAATGATCAGATTACAACAGTACACTGTGTACTCTGTACTTTATAAAATATACAGACAGATGTAATACATTTTGCATCATTGCATTAATCACATTAAGTTAATTCAAAAAGAGCTAAAATTTTTGAGATAATTAATTTTTATCAGCTTTGAAATGTTATCAGTCAAAAGAGGTTGGTCTATTTGCTTGTCAGATAGTATTTCGATTATTGATTGTACACTATTAATCAGACAAAATTTCATTGTAACATAAGAATATGTTTTTTTAACGAAGAGATTTCAGACAAAATCAGTCGCCTACGAACAATAATTGTTATCTTATTGACAATGAGCTAGTAATATTAAATTTGTGTGATTAGATTCTATCTGATAAACAGACCCTTCAAGTTTTAAATTAATGTATTACGATAATAAATGGCCTGATTAGTTCAAATTACAACCATATTACATATAAATAATACTATTGAATTGATTATCAGATAAATATAAACGTCCTACTCGTATGTTATCAATATAATATATTTACTAAGTATAATTATTTAACACATTGTCATATGTATATATTTATATAATTATTATTACTACAATTTTCAAGTTATTTGATACTAGACTAAATATAAATCATAATCCTTCATCAGTTTTGTATTTTCACACATGAATAACAACGAATCATTTTGAATATTTTTAATAGACTATTTTTAATGTAAGAACCTTTCTAGAAATAGATTGAAACGCTTTATTCCTCCATGATAGGGTTGGGATTTTTTTATTATTATTTTCGGGTCTACCCGTTTTTTGTACGGATGATGCACAGTTTTTGGGTCCAGCTATACGGTGCAGGTAGAATGGAGAGAAGGATTATGTTTGATTTTTCACCTGTGTGTTAGTTCGTTTGGTGCAAGTTGAAAGTGATTTTGATAGTCAGGTGAGAAGAACAGCGACAAACACTAACCTGCCATCGGCACATATTTTTTTTACACACTTGTCGTGCTATAATAAAAGAAAATCTTCCTATACGTATAAGTATGTATATGACAGTATTGTCAGGTGTAATGTACAATAAACGCAATAATTTATGTAATGGTGTGAACTAAGTAACAGTTTGTATGGTTAATAAATATTCAGCGAAAAAATAGAAGTCCTTGTGTAGCATTTGAATATCTGTAATACAAGCTTCGAAAATGGAACTTGCAGTTGATTTTAAAATATTTCTGTGCATGATTTACTGAAATATGCATACAATAAATATGTACCCGTAACTAGTGATTTTTGAAGTAAAATGTTGCATTAAATCTACATAAAATCGACCAAAAGTAAACTGAATACTCTACGTACACATTGATTGAACAACCGTCAATCAAGTGTGCTTGGTTGGTTGTTTATACAAGTCTTGCAGTGCGCCGCATGTATTGCGCAGAAGTCCAGTCCATTCAAGGCCAGTGCGCCAGTCCGAACCCCAGTGTATATATTTATACTCTTGCGCGCATTTTAAGAGTCTAAAATGTTAAGCCTTTCATAACTTTATAACAAAAAACTAAAACTTGAAAGATAATGATTTTGTCGATGTATAATTAAGAAAACTGGAAATGAACAATATCATATATTAGACGTATATTCTGAGTAAATACTGAAAAATATTATTCATTTACACTTCTTTTAAAAATATTTTATTTTTATCATTCATTAGAACTTTTAGGCCCATTTTGACGATTCATGTTCTATCTTGGTATATTTCTCAAAAACTAGAAAATTTGCTTAATATATGCGCATAAATTAGTACGCAAAAGAATTACGAAACAACTTCATAGAATTTTCATGATTATATATAAAAAAATTAAGACCAGTTTTATGTATAATATTAAATTAGACTAACATTATGTCTTTAAATGTGTATAATTATATTTAAACTATTTTTGTATGTTTTATATCTTCATTTACAACAAAATAAAGGCAATAAAATATAATATATACATATATCTACATTTGTTTTGTCTTCTCTTGATATAATATATATTAAAATAAAAAATATTACCAAATTATTATGATTGTTCTTTATATATGTAAACATGTACTAATTAAACGAATATATACGAACATGTGCAAGTCAGTTGCTGTTTTTCTGATATCTGCATTACTGAATAATGTCTTCAGTATTGTGTAGCAACTGTACCAACTGTTCGGGTTATCTCTTTCTTATCTTGTTCTGTTACAACTACATTATAGATGTACTTCATAGATTCCAGAACAAGTAACTAATAAAACAAAACCTTCTAGAACACGTGGTTTTAGAGTCTTTGTTTATATAAACATTAGTACCAAATGAAATTTAGCTAAACTATTTATTTATAAAAATAACTTGCATATTATTCTATTTATTTATTTTTGTTTTATTAATTAATTAATGCTAGGCAAATTGTTAGCGTATAGTATGCTATGTTAGTAACTAAAAATGAATAGATAAATTATAATATATACAGTGGAATTGCACTACTTAAAATGTGTATCGCAATGTGGTGTGTTTGAGTTGCTTTATTTACAGTTAAAATTTCTGGAACGATACTTATCTATATCTATGTGTATGTGTGTATGTGCATTACATACATCTATATTTACACTCCAGGTCCCCGATAGTCGAAGGGTCACATGTCAGTCAGGCCATTGGGGGGTTATCAGTACACAGTGAAGTGTTTATCACATCGGGTCGGCTTGGATCGCCGCACACTAACGGGAAGGGAAAATATTATTGACGTAGTACGAGCTGATAATCGACATCCTGCAACAAAATATATATGTACACTATAACATGTATTCTTCTTCTTCTCCTCCTTGTTAGCACTAGATAGACGCCGTATCGAAGTGGGATAGATAATAGTATATACAAAAAAACTATAAGTACAGGGTACATCAGAAATGTAATCTGAAGACAGAATGATTTTTTCTTTATTTCATATAAAAAAATAAAGTAATGTCACTTTCAAATAAAAAATGTTTTATCTATAATAAACATAAAAATCAGCAGTGTAATTATTGAATTAACCAATGGATAGATGATTTATTGAATGTATAATAACTTGAATATGCTTTTAAGTTTTAATGTTTTCTAGCTGACGTGTATTTATATATAATTTATTAGTTTACTTAGATAATAATTTAAAAAATCTTTTAAAATAGCACTAAATTGTTAATAAAAGATTTACTTTTTGATAGAGTGTTACATTAGAACAATTATTTTAAATGAAATGAAAGAAATGTACGTATATATTTTTATATGAACATTTTCACAGAGAGCTGCTAAAACTTTATCAATTGTTCTTTGTACTGGCCGACGTATTCATATTATGTGGTTTTTAACATATACAATAAAATCTTGTTCCCATTATTCATAGCATTGTAATCGGCCCGTATACCAAGGATGTCTGGAGCAGTATTGTGATAAAAACTATTTAGCTGTCAACACATTATCACCGTACTACGCAGATCCGATAAGCGTATCAGAATCGGATGCTGCTAACTTATCGAGCAGCCAATGAAACATCCGTATTTTCATTTTTGTTTTGTGCCAGAACTCTCACCAAACTCCCAAGCACGTAATTAAACTATCTACGATGTAAACAAATTGTGAAATGTATAACAAACTAATTAATACTTACAACATATTGGCTGGTTTTCATTTTATTTTGATAATATATTCTTGAACATGATCAAAGATTAATTACAAATTAAATCTGCCTTATGCGAGATGATTACTTAAACAAATACACAAATGTTGTTTATAGTGATATCAATATTGGTGATAGAAATAAACTGAGAGTATTCGTTTTCAGTTACATCATTGATATTTATTCAAAATTAATTTTGAATTGTCCATAAAATGC
>JAGJTL010001381.1:3648335-3665105 GCA_022063505.1 Calosoma granatense
TATATATATATATATATAAAGATTCATCATGTTACCTAAGAAATTAAATATGGCACTAAAGTTAATAAAGATATTTAAATTCATTAATTTTATTCACACGTTTCTCAGTATTGTCGTAGCAGATTTTATATAAAGTACTAGTGCTAAATTATATATGGAATTTCGTTAATACGAGACGCCATTCGTATTTATAAAATGGGATAGGCGTCGAGACGCTGTTCTCTCATTGGACGCTGTATCAACCAATTGCACGATGCTATTTATATGCACATCAACGTACAGAGGTTGCGCACTGCCAGGCTTCGATAATAGAAAATGACGTACAAATTACACTCAATTGTGATTGATTTATTTGTATCAATAATGTACGAATTTAAATCTGATGATTGCGAGATAAATACTTGAATGAAATACTGACCTCTACGAGACACTAATTATTACATATCGAACAAAATTTCTTTCAATTTTTAGTTTAAAGTATCACATAGTAATGTAATTAATTATTTATACAAAATAATTCTACTGATACTGTATTTTATTTTAATATATACAAACTAAATGGACCTTAATCAATTTTTATATCCAATAAAAATATAATGAAGATATATAGTACAAAATTTATTATAATTAAGAAAGTACATTGTTTCTGGAAATAATTTCTCAAAATTATTCGCAAATATTTCAATTAGAAATTGTGAAAGTGGGTTA
Organism: Calosoma granatense; assembly: GCA_022063505.1. Lineage (NCBI taxonomy): Eukaryota > Metazoa > Arthropoda > Insecta > Coleoptera > Carabidae > Calosoma > Calosoma granatense. The sequence goes on from JAGJTL010001381.1 coordinate 3,649,044, forward strand.
CTCGAGGCAAATATTTATGATTGTGTGCAAAATTCTTGTGAAAAGTGAATAAATCAATTTATACTTCTGTATTTCAAAAAATAAATATATATAAATATGTTCAAATTATTTGCATTCGAAAAAGAATGGTTAATAATATAATATAAGCAAAACTACTAAATATCTGTAGCATTTCTAATTATTAATAATTTTGTATATAGTGTTCATTCCATTTCAACTGTTCATTTGTAGTAATTATTTGCCACAAATGTTTAAAATCTCATTCGCCTCATTCACATACTCGCATATATACACACACAGTTAAACACGCTCTCTTATTATTTTGCTAACAATTTTACGGTATTTAAGAACACTTTCTATCGTAGTAATCTATTTGTTTCTGGGTCATATTTCATATATCTCACTGAGACATTTCTATATGCATATTTCATTCATCAGTTTATATCTAATTCAGTTCCTTTCTATTACATGTATTCAGAAATATAATGCATACATATACAAGAAGATACAATTAAAAGTCTTTATGAAAATGTCATGTGTATAAAAGAATCATAAATTTATTCTACATCATTACAAATAAACATTTTTAAAACGTAGTTATTTTTCCGACTACATGACTCTCAATCTATTTATGAAACAGTAGTCGAAATGTGATTATACTACAATTTATTCCATAAAATACTGTATTAATAAAACAATTGTTCGCACTAAAATGATTTACTTTATCAATTTAATACGTATTTTTGTATATATAATGACAGCACAATAAACAATTGTCTACTTCAGAAATGACAAGGTGATTCTCACACTCTGCATTTTGAATATGTAATTATTATAATTAAATATGCTATTGTATTTTTTTCGAATTATCACAAATAAAATGTAGAGTACACTATTCATAAATGTATTACAATTATAATACTTTATTTTAATACAAATTTAATTCAAGATATAATAAACTTATTCAATGAAATAATCACAGTCAAATGTTTGGATATTGAGAGGAAAATATTCCTGATATAATGAGTATATATGTAAAAACATACTGTTGCTAATGAGACTGAAAAAACAGATGTGAGATAAATAGAAAAATTCTGGCAAACTGATGCAACTGTACCAGTGATAAAAGTGAACACATGTTTGACGTCATAATCTACATTGAAATATTTGTTGTTCATATGTAAAATAACATTAATCATTCTGTTATTATTAGATTTGATGAGGTCTAAGTTGAGATTATAGTAATTACAGCGATAAATTTCATGCAATTATTATGCCAATTGATGAACAAGTGTATTTTTGTCAATAAGAATCATTTTCTTTTTTCTTCCTGGTTCAAATTCACTATTGAATAACACTAATGGAACTAAAATAATCAAGATTAGTGTTACAATAGTTCAATCAAAATTGTAATTTTAAATTGACAACAATCATTATTACACAAGAAGAAAGGAAGCTAACTTTTGTTAGGAACATAATTTGGCATTTCGTTATTTGATGTTCGCAATATAAAGATTTAATTTATAAAAAGAAATCGCTTTCTCAAATATTCATTTGCATTTTTATGGACAGCTTTAAATAATCACTCACCATGTCATACCACTAGATATACACATACACCGGCAATCACTTTCGCCTTATTTTGTCCAGTGACAAACGCAGTAATTTTACTTTCGATTAACAGTTCGAGAAATCTAGTAGGTGCTTGTAGAGATTTTACACTGCAGGAAGGATATACAAGCTACAGTTTGTCGGTTTTGATAGACAATTAGCGTTTTAATTAAAACTGTTGATAAGAAATAATGTGAACACGAAATTTAAACGGTCCCATACACATAACTATACGAATACAAGATCTGCTCTTAATATCTCAACATTTCATATACAAATCTATTTGTATTTTCCACTAAATACTAATTAAATTTTAGTAAAAATAACTTAATTATGCTAGCACAATGAATAACTGATAAAGAAAGACTTAACCTCAATTTGATTTTAACATTTACGTAAACTGTTTTAAAAGAATCCAAACTGAACAATCTAGGCTACAATGTTTGCATTTCTTTGATGTTGTTTCGTGTTAGGACATGCAGCTGTATTGTTGTTTGTGCGCGTTTTGGCGCTCAAACTTCGTAACGCTGCATGATTTGCGCGGCAACTTGCAACAATATACACAACAAAAAATGGACAAACAGTAATATCCATATTATACTGAAGATACTTTAAGAACTACATTTAAAAATATCTCAAAAAATTCGACTTGTTTTACAAAAATTAAGTGCAAAAATGAATAATTATTATTCTAATAATATATAATGTTGTAGATGACTATTTATAAATTGTTGCTATATAAATTGACCTTTTACAAAGTAAAATTCCACTTTAAAAACTCCGTATTTCCAGAGAAGTCTTCCAGTAATTATTACATCTGTTGAAATGTGCACATTGCACGGTGTCATGCATACACTTATCGCTGGCGTTTCGAACAAAATCAGGACAACTACGGGGGCACGGTGCGGTAGAGGACGTACGTACGTCAGACCGCGCGTTATATGTGCGTGTAGATGTGTGTGTGTGTGTGTGTGTGTGTTGTTGCTTCAAGCACGGACGAACGAAACACATGGAAAATTCCGTTGCTGTTGTCAGACATGTGACGACGAAAGTTTGCCTCTTTAATAGAAATAATCACAGTTTATAAGTTTTTATTGCAGTACTTACCAAGCGCATCGTAGTGTTTCATTATATATATGTATATACGTATTTACCAAGAGTATTATTCTATACATACACAGATACACGTAATAATAAACTACTAGCGAATATATCTCTATGTTACAATGCTACATGTATCCAAATTATTACATTCTATTTAATGCTACCCAGACAAAGATTTATAACAATAATTTATACAAAGTACTTTGTACCATCAAGTTTTTAACTCAATAAACTTCATTTTTTACAGTAAAGTGTATAGATACATTTACTTGTCATAGAAAAATATATTTATTACATCTAATTTGTCTTGTGTACCACAAAATGAACAATACTCGTTCCCAAGTAATTAATTACTAAATTGGTGAATATTATATGAATAAAAATTACAACAAATTTGAATTTTAAATTTTATACTGAATACAAGTTTCTGAAACTTGTTATTAGAGATTTTGTAAAAAGAAACTATATGGATGTGTGCTAATCTTTTAGCTACATTTAGATTTTTTATTCCTGTTTGAACTAAAACCATGAACTCATGAATATTTACATTTGGTTAACAAAAATCGTCTTGTTTACTCATGATGGTTGTGGCTTAGTGATAACAGACACAATGAAGCGAAAACAGTGATGTATCAGAAAGATACCCAAAATACTTTAAACAAAGACAACAATGTTACTGTTTTACTGTATGCTAGCAATAAATTAAATAGCTAACTCTATCTTAATATAAGTTACACTCACATTTGTAAGTACAAAAATGTACATAGACACAACTGAAATTTTTTTAAAATGATTATTTGATCGTTCTTACTATAGTGCATTGTTCATACAATGTTTATATGTTGATAAATAAAAATAAATAAATATTTGAAATGTTAATAACCTGAGAATAATTTAAATTTCTATGATTACGACCGTAGATTCAAAATACAATGTATCTATAAATATTTTATGCTTTAATTAAAATATAAATAGGTCAATTAACATTATTTTTAACTAGTATCATTTTATAAAATGTGGAAATGATTCAACTGAGAAATAGAATATTAGCAATTATACAAAATATTAGAAGTAGGTTGTTGATCTTGTGTGTTATCAATGTCTCAACAGCTTATCAGTCCTTCACAACTCACTTGGGGTATCAAAAATAGAAATGTGATATGATATTTCTGTAACAGCATGTTGACACAGCATCTAACAGTACAGAATGTTCCAAAATAATATCAACATGCTTTATTTACTTATTTCCTCCTTCCATATTGAAGTCAACAAATGGTGGGTAAACATTATGTATGGTATTCTAAAATTTATAAAATATTCTGAGCTTGTTGAATATGCGAAACTGTTAATTTTTTTTAATAATACAAAATATTTTACAAAATTTGTATAATAATGTGATTGTCAGAATTTTGACTTTGTAAATAAACTAAGGCGATAAATAAATTTAGACGAAACGAAATTAGAAAAGATTGTTGTTAATTTTTAAAATGCTAATGTTTCAATTATGATTAATATTAAAAAATATTTTAATGGCTTAAAAAACTGAGGGTACTCGAAGCGACAAAAATGCACGATGCACCCCTGGATGAGGACATTTACATATATTTAGAATTCTTAATCCGAACATTTATTTTCGAATTAACATAATTACATTTAAATTATTTTACATACTCTGGAAGTTTAAATCTGACCTGTACTTCTTATTTCAATAAAAAGGTCAAATTGAATCTGAATATGTTTTCTGTTAAAAAATAAATGAATAAAGTCAAGTAAAATATATTTACTATTGGATAAATTAAATCTTACAAAATTGTATTCAATTATTGGCTAATACAAGAGAAATTGGCATGTTCACAATGTAAAATTTTCTGTATAATAGTAACTATAATGAATAAAAAGAATGAGAATTACATTCTAATATTATATATATATAATTACAATTATTCTATATGAATCGTGAAACTTTCACAATTAGAAGTGTAACAAAAGAATGATTATGTTTGAAGAATTAAATGCAATTTCGTTTAATAATAAATATTAGCGGTACTTATATAAATGTAATAGCAGATTAACTAGAACAGTGATTTTATAAATGAAATATACTTTCAATTATCTGTTTATTAATTGATAATAAGATTATAATGTTTCGTCATATTATTTTTGGGGTTAACCTGTGACGTACAGTTGATGCGTAATGTATATTTCAGCGAAATGATACCTTCACGCGCAAACAGTTGGAACTTGTGAAAAAGAACTACAGTCAATATGTCACAAGTCAACCAAATACCCTAAAAATGTTGAAAATTCACTTAAAATATTGTAATTGTGTGTAAGGAAAACCTGATTTCTTAATATTAACAGAAATTTCTTTCAAAATCTAAGAATTCTATATTAAAATTATACGTATTTCTCTTTTTCTATACAAAATACTTCCTTATATCTACTAATAGTAACACAGAAACCATTGATAAAAACAAATAATTTATTTCTATTGAAGAATTACGTTTATATGCACAAATATATGTTTTGTTCATTTAATTTATCGTCAAATATCATCAACAAAGTGTTCTACTATTGTTCAGTATTGTATTATATTTGGTTAGTTCTGTTTGTGTATCACAATGCTGGTGTTTGGTAAGTGTACATTCTATATTATTGTAAAACAGCTTGAGTAAGGTGTATAATTGTACCTCCAGCAGGGCAATTGTTGCCGCAAAGCAAGCAGCAACTACCGCTGAAGTAGTTCTCCTTGGGGCGTGCCTTCACGGAAGAACTATACAGCATTTTGTTCTCTAAATTGTTCCATGCAATCTTTCATATCCTACACTTAATTGCACATGATTTATGTGTTAGCAAGTTTAATTACATTTTTAATATTATTTCAAAATCCGGACCGGTTTCAGACCTTAACAAGATAACTACAATTTCCTGGCTGAGAGCCAACCCTGCTATAAACAATAAATTGCTTTTTAGAAGTTAAATCTATAAGCTGTTTTTGGAGAAACATTTATATAAACACAGTGCTGATATTCAAGACATTTATAAAAATATATTTAAATTGTATAATTCCATAAGCAAGCTAAGAAAAAGCAGTATGCTAAATATTAATAAAAACAATATTGAAAATAGACGAATAAAAAAGATAGCAAAAACACATATAACTAATACTTGCAACAACATATTGATAGACGTATATGTAGGTATTTATTGTACATTTATACATACAAATAGCATATCATATCTAAATACACAGAGTCATATTAAACATTTATTATAGATAAGATTAAATTATTATTTCTTGGAAATTTGATTAAACCCAATGATATTAGGAAATATGAAATTATACATGTCTTAAACGGCCTTCTACATAGATTAGTATTGAGGAAAACTTGAATCGAATAACTTCTGATTTATTTCATTAAGAAATAACGTTTAGTTTGTATATTAATATAGTTTTTAATTTGTGAATTCTATTAACATAAAGTTGAATATATTATTTAATAAACAAGTGTGTATATTATTTTAATATAGATTCTTGTAAAATACTTTGGAAATACAAATATTTATAGGTAAGTAGTTATTTTACAAACTATGTTTGCAAATAATAATATTCAGATTTTCTGTTTAAACTGTAACGTATACAATAGCAAATGCATATTGTTAGAAAAGAATACAGACACATCACAAATATTGACCTTGAACTGAACGAAGTAGAAACTGCTTACCTATAGAATAAATTGCAATGAACTAAAATCTTTAGTAAGCGATACGCAATACTAACGACTACTGTAGAATGTTGCAGAACTATAAGACCCGCTTCATATATCATCTGTTATGCAACCTATGATGTTCAAAATGTTCTTTACGGACTGTTTTTTTTAATTTTTTTCATTTATAAGACCTGTGGAACTGGCTCTTGGGCGACTGTGTTGAGTGAAATTTGAACTAACCGGTTTCAGCTGACTGAGATCTGATCTAAAATAGTTTACCAATACAGCAAATTAGTGCACAAGGATTCTATGCATCATTTGTGATAGAATTTGTTGATAAAAATTCTACTGCTTAAATAACAATATACAGTTTCACCTCTGGCAAGTTTACTATAGACTGTTTCTCAAGAACTAAGACAGTAAATATATGCTAAATTACTCACAGGATATTTATACTTATATTATGTTGTTGTTATCTGACTGTACACATATGTATGTATATATAGTTTTTCTTAACGAAGTACGTAGTATTATCAGGAAATGATGTTGATTTAAAAAGAGATCTGCGCAGTAATTAAAATTGTATATTGATAGAAGGAATACATAGTTAATTCTGAAGATATTTTACCTCTAGTTAGAAGTATATTTTCTGCACAATGACATTTGAATAAATACATTGATGCGCATTAGAAATTCCTTGCATATTATCACGAGCCGCCACTGAGTTTTCCCGTAGACTTTTACGCATGACATAATGGCATTAAATCAACAACATTTGAACCTGTATTTGCAGAAGTAATCGAAAATTTCCAGAACAAATTCAGAACTTGTAAAAAAATAACTACTGACATTCACGTATCGGTTTTTCTAATTGAATATTTCTGTGAATATTTTTTGCTATAGCAGAAAATCCAGTTTGTAAACAGACAAAATAAAAACATACTAATAAATTTTAAACTTATATGAAATGTATGTATATACATTTAGGTTAATTTTTTCATCAACCGCACGAAGATTTTAATTTAACCTATACTAAATTTATATATATACATTAATATTGTTATAACTTTTGATTGAAAAGGATCCTGACATAGTACTTTCTTAGCTTTGCTGATAATAATTTAACGGTGACAGCTGTTAGTGAAACTTAATACTTGAATAAAGAATAACATCAGCAGAATATAATCTGCACGAACGTTTACTGTATTACATAGCGCCACAGATAAAGAACATGAAAACATTAAACATTACTTGATGAATATTACCTTTGTTCGATGACTTATAACATTTATTCATATGGATTAGTCACCACATCGCCCCCCTCCCCGCTATACGCACACTTCCGCCGTACATACTTATATAGGCATGTTAATATTAATATTCTTTTACTTACCATTGTTTTTAAATAACCCTAGTATTCATGCATGTACTTATGATAATTATTCGAAATGTGTATTAAATGAATAAATAAATTATTGTAGTATATGTGTGTTATTTTATTAAAAACGTTTGATATTTTAGTTTTTAAACAGAGATGAATATTTTGTTTGTTTATGTTTCATTACACAGCTGTTTGCATTTATGAATTAATAGACAAGTATTATATAAGTGAAGTTTCTAAAATGCAAATGTCTGAATTAATATTGACAATGGTGATATGCATAGCGGATAAATAACTTGTAGAGTTGAGCAACAAACACCACGTGAACAGCCATTATGTATGTGCATCGAATAAACGAAAGTGTCATACATATACAATAAAGTACACAGCAGAATTATACGTAGCTAAATAAAATACCAAACACTTGTTAGTTGCTGTATTGTACAAAAAAAACTATAAAACGCAGATTCTTTCTTCAGTAATATTTAAAATAATTTAATTATCGTAAACAACATACGGATTTATATAACATTCAACTCATGGTTCATGGAAAACAGATCATATATACATGTTTGTTAACACGTGAGAATAAATTACTTACTTGTATGTCAATTTGCAAATACCATAATGTCCATATATAGTTTGTTCCTTATTCGAACATTACTTAAGCAAAACACATGTGATAATATTAAGATTGTCATAGAAAAACAATTTGAAACATTTCGTACCATTCCTTGCAAAGTGCTCTGTTAACCAAAAGTAATAGTTTTTGATTAATCAAAGTCTATCACGAATATGACTCAATATTCCTGTTAAACTGGTGATTGTATTCAGAAAAAGAGAAAACAAATGTTTGCATGATCGACAAATGATGTTCAACCTTTCGTTTTTCTTACATATTACGTACCTTGTGGATATTTTATTGTTACTTCTGCGTTAAGTTCTTGAAACATGTGTGAAGCCGAGCGAATTAGTAGCAACTGCTTGCTCTCCTAGATTCGCGCACCACCAATCAGGTGCGGTCTGTTTACAGCTAATTCAATCTACATTATCTAGACAACAAAGTGACATAAACAACATTCTTCTGCTCTGTTCTCTCTAGAAATAAACAAGACAAATTTACTTATAACCCTGGCAAAGGAAAATATTATAACTGGTTCTCAAAATGCAACAACAACAGTCTGTAACTACTGGCTGTATGGTAAGCTTGGTGAAATTGTTTCCTACTACCGCTAATAACAATCTTAACCTTACTTTAGTCAGGAAATAAGTTGTACAAGAGCGCGTTGGCCATACACACGTACGCCTGTCACTTTAATATAATATTAATGAAAGGTTACAGGCGTGGGATGACCTCATGTCACGAAATCAACTTTCCGAAACGGATGTAAGATTAATAAATTTAACGAAAGAGTTCCTTCATTCATACTGTTCACTACTGTCAGTTGTAATATTCGCTTCCCAGTGTGTTATGTTCTGGCTAGCTGCTGCTTCTGCTGTAATGTTTATATGAATGTGTTGCCATGACGATATGGAAAGAGAGAAAGTTCTTTCAACGCAGGAGGACCTTCCTATACACGTATCTGTCAGTGATCCGGCGGACAACAACTGGTAGAACAGTTTATTTCCTCGATAGCCTCTGCGCGAACATACAGCAACCGTAGCAGTCTCTCGACTAACAACTCTCAACACACCGACCGGGCGACCTTCACTAAAACTCTTCCTCTTATATGAACGGCAGAGGAGAGTCGATATCACGCGGGCGCATGGAAAAACCACACACGCGTGCGTTCCGAAAACTACCATACGTACGTATACACGTCTCAGACTTTCATTGTTCATGTGTTATTTCATTATTTGTTCAGATCAACGGACAGTATTTACAATTAATACATTTATTTAAATATATAATATACAAGGTTTGATTATTTTAACTTACTCTAAATTTTACAATCTAAAATATAATATGAAATTTCATAAGACTAATTATTGCAGTGTATAAATATAACATGAAAATAAATTATTTCAAGTGGTTACTGGTTGATGAACTGAACTTAACAACTTTGATGATACAGTCTGAAAATGTAATCAAAAACGGATCGATACATTTCAATGCTGCTCATATAATACTAAACTGAAATTAGTTTAGTCTGAATATGGATATAGTTTTTGATGCTTTTTTCGATTTCATTTGAGGCTTCAGGTTTATATAAATCTACTTAGATTTGAGAATGTATGTAAACAGTTCGTTATACAACATAATCAGTAAATACTGGTTTCAACATTTTTAAACGTCAGGCAAATTTCGAAAAACTTTCTCCTTTAGACAGGTGTAATCTTATCTAAAATATAATTTATATTCAATCTCAATATAGCTTTTCACTGATTTTAAATAAAAATGCGATATAAAACTGTTTTATCAGATATTACAGATTTTAGCTTGCGATTTGTAACAATTACAGATTCATGAATTTGCTTATTTATTTAACAATGTATATACATATATAATTTACTTTTAAAATGTTTTATAGCCTAGAAATATATTTTGTATACAAAAAAATATGTTAATGCTATGATACATAGCATATAATGCTGAGAATTAGTGTGAGAAAAAATAAGTAACAAAAAAATGAAATGGAAAAAATCATTGGCTGGAATATCAGTGAACGAGTGTCGCTTGAATTGACATTCTAACTAGTTTCCTATTACGAAACACCGCAATTTACATCTAGTTTCGTGACAAAGTCCAAAGAAACCATATAATACTAACGTCCAGTCAAATTTAACGCCTAGATGAATTTAAATTAATTGAATGAAAAACTCTGATCTCTAAGTTATCAACTTTCTTAAGGCACATTTCAAAATCTCTTTAAATTATAAACATTTTATGAACTTTACTATATTGCGTTATGGTATAAAAAATAATATATTCAGAGAAAATTAAAATTTGCGATTACTTATTTAAGTTTTAATTTTAATAAACATAATAATTATAGATGACTATTTTTAAATCAATAAAGATTATATAAATTGGAAAAGAATAATATCTATAACAGCAGTGCTAGATGATTCGTATAGATATTAAAGTTAATTTAAAACCAATCATATCGAATCAGTTCTTCCATTGCTAATAGTTCTAATGTATACGTATTGTAAACAAAGTAATTTTGTTGATTATGATCTTTGATTAAATCTTTGCAAGCTGCCATTTGATTGTTGTTGATTATTTTTCTTATATGAATGTATGTTCACCATGTAGTAACATTCCTTAAGTTTATATGTATGCCATATTTGAATGTCTGTTATCAACACTATATTTAACAATTATCTTTAAAACCTTTCAAGATATTCAGATAGAATTATTTATTACAAGTTTTACTAGAATCACAATACGTGGAAATAACATGCTAGGCAAAGAAATTTCCTGCTATTTCTAACATAATATATAATAGGTAAGTAGACGTATATGTCCTTGACAAGCTTACCGTGCATGTGTATGTATGTGTATGCTATGCAAACTTGCGGGCTCATTAATGCCTGGTTTCTGAATTATAAAGAGAAACATAATTATGGTGCTTTGTTTGTACGAATAGCTTCGTGTGTTCAATGTTTCTTAATAAGACAATTGATGTTCTCACCCTTGTAACGTGAACAATACCACAGATTAAAGTGAAATTTATCCAGAGAAATCATGACCAATTCAAAAAAAAAATCTTTCAAAAGTGTTTCATGGTGAAATGCTATGTACAAGCATTCCGCAACACATAAATTACTTACCTTGGAAATGCTAATTGTAAAGCATTATATTTTTAATGATAATATACAAACAAATAGAACAACATTTATCTAGAGGAGTGTTGAATAAACTAATTTCTTAATCAACTATTCATTCTTTTTCTTTATGTTTTTGGTAGCTACCAAAGATACAATTAACAGTTAAATAATCAATACATGTAGTAATAATGTCATCTTTCTTATACTTCCTGCTAGGGTCTAATTTATATATATATTACACAATACACTCATTTTCCAGTTAATCATTATACTTTTGTTCTTGTTATTAGATGTAATTTTATATTTTTAAGCGTCATATTGCATGATTAAATCAAGGTAGTCATTATTTTTTTTTATTATATAATATACTTGTTTCATGTTTAGAATTGAATAAAATAACATGAAACAAGAATTGTTTCTGATACAAATTTAAGAATAGAAAAATTCGTCATATTATATTTGCATATACTATATACATATATGTATATGAATCATTATCAATTATCATGTTAGGTACTACATATGTGTAACTGTATTTAATCATAGTTCGTTGATAAAATATATAGTGACTCACGTACATTGCTGAATAATCTACCATTAGAAAGAAGATGGACAATTTCCTTATTTAAACAATTACCGCTGCGTCATGCCGAAAAAAAACCAATATCACTAACGTATTTCATGATAAATTAATATACTCATTCAGGCTGTACTCGTATATGTAAGTATGTATTTCAATGAATATTTACCTAAGCATTGTACTGAAATGAATAAATAAAAAATGTATATAATTATCAGTGTTTCTTTTACCTGCCTTGTCACTGAAAAAGTACACAGAATTATTGATATAATGGAATATAAATAATAGAAGAAATAATTTTTATCAATTTGTAATTAACAAATATGATTGTTGACGCTGTACGTATAATAATTATTACAACATCACTGCGTGTATTTCAGAAAGTTTCTATTTTTAGCCTGACTAATCCATAAATATCTTAAAATTACCACCTCCGATAAATGAAAAACACATTTGCCTTGCGCAAAACACATTTCATTTTTAAGTGTCATTGTATTAAAGGTGAGATTCGTTCAAACAACCGTTGATGTACTGTAAACATATTGTGGTACGCGTTCACTTTCTCTACAACTTTCTTCGTGTTGAAAGTGGAACATTATTAAAGTGCTCAGGCAATGCAATCTAACGACTTGTACACTGTTAAACATACGATGCTTGCTTATGCACACGTACACTCATTCATTCTGTTATCAATTGTAACTGTGGTTGTGGTTTCAAAATATACATACATTCTTTTTTATAATTGCTTTGTTTAGTTATAAATATATGAGTTACTTTATCATATTAACATAGACTTGTAGAGGTTTAACTCTGAATTTATATTATAAACATTTGTGATGTTAATTAGAGTCTCCGCGCCTATTTGTCCTTGTGCTGTAGTTATAAATTCAAGGTTACGCCACCCGAAAACTACATTACAAACTACAATTATATACTGCTATAGTCTGACACTCAGGGTTGCCAATAGCCGATAACCAATGAACCTAAATAGGGGGTACATCTGGTTTCCATATGGACCGAAAATTTTCAAATAATTTTGTACAAAACATCAGCATAAATAACACTTATATTGTAATACAATATACTTGCATTTCCTGCTGCAATGATTTTGTCACTGATTTTAATTTTGTACATCCTTTAATATTTTACAAACACTGCAATAGAAATTCTATGAATTAGTATTTACAATAAGATAATTTAGTTTTAAAATATTGTATTAGAGAAGCTAATATTACTATAGAACCAGTGACAATAAGTATGTCACTTAATGATTAATCCTCTGTGTGATATAAACAGGATTTAAAATCAACATTTAAGGGGAATTACCTAGCTAACTACTATTCAGATAGCATTGCAATTTATTATTCGTTTCATGTATTTTCCCTGCTTTTAACCTGTTATTAATAAGATCAAAGTTGACTTTGCAATAATCATTTATGTATAATTGTATTCCGCAAAAAACCAGAGCTGCAAATTAAAATTATTCTTTGAGTCGACAAAAAAATAGAGAATTCTGCAAACTGGGAAACTAATAACAGCTTCTTTAAAGCCGGCCCTGGCTACGTGAGAAGACGTTCAAACTTCGAAAGTTTGTGAAATACCGTCTCTCACTTTATGTAAAATAAGTTACAAGGTTAAAGTGAAAACTAAAAATATCTGCAAAAATAAGAAACACATTCCTTTTGTGACGAGAAACAAAAAATAGTGTTTAGTCAAACTGGAACTAATGGTTAAAACATGAACTTATATTGTTAGTTAAAACGATTTTACTAGAAAAATATTTATAGAATAATTCAGAATTTCATAATAAAGAACAGATATATTAAAATATTATTCAAACAAATTACAATTCATCGTGGAAAAATAATTTCTAGAAACAATATACTGAAGTGTTGACAATAAGAGTTATATAGTTTCTGCGTTCAAGTTAATTAGCTACACACAAGAATACTTTGCTCAATTAATTAATTAAAAATACTTTCGCTATGTCCTGTTTTACTACAGAAATTGTAAATTTTATTTGTCTTTTTATTTACTTAACTAATTCTCGTAATTATATGCAATGAAATATGAGAAAATAAACACAGAAAGAATAAAACAAAAGATATAACAATGACGTCATTAAAAATATATAATTACAAATTGTATATTTTAGTTTATAAACATGTAGATATATATCAAATTAATATACAAATGTGGCATTTTTCAAGGAAATTTCACAGATATTCACACTTGTATTAAATATGTATTAATTTATAATATTTCAATACAGGGGTACAAAATTGTATTTAAAAAGATTAATATCCAAACATTTTAATGCAAGTAATCTATTTTATTATAAACTATGAATTAAAAGCATTCGCGTAAACTGGATAATACGATAGTACGATAAATCTTGATGTAATTTGTTTTTATATATGCCGCAAGTGTAATGTCATTTAAATGCAAAACAGAGCGTGGCTCAAGGTCCCCCCGTTTAAATAATATTTTACGTTACTGCTACAATGTGTATTAAAATAATTTATAGTTCCATTACTGACGCAATTCACTTTTCCAAACACCACATTAATGTAAACATACGTTTTTTTTTTCAGTGTTTCTAATCACAATTTGCAGTTTTGTTTAACACCAATTTATTACTACTACTTTGATAACATTCATTACTAACTCGTTTCGCTTTACGAAAACAAAATTTTAATTTGATAAACATATAAATATTATGTTGTTTACAAGGCGGAACTATTGTATGTACTACTAAATAAATTAGTTATTTTTCTGATGTTTGTTTGAGGGGGGACCGACTGTAAGTCCAACCCTGTATTTGACACTTAATAATTTACAACGTTAAGTATCTTATAGTACACCTACCTGCATCCTGATTGCGTGTATGATGAACAAATTACTATAATTCACAAATGCCAATCACTTCACCGGTTCAATATCTATTTAACAAGTGATCGAGAAATCATTATTATAACTATAGTGTATGTATTGTATAAACCTGTTCGATACAACGTCAATTCATAAACTGAAATATACAAGAATAATCGCTACTAAACACAATTACGTATATATACAAGAAGTGAAATTAGTCATATAATTTCTATATTTAATCTCACAGATATGTAACAACTATAAATCGGTTTGATTACGTGGAATAATTATGACGGATTGTCGTTATTATTGAAGTATTTTGATTGCGTTAAATGCCTTACCTGTGAATGATAGATTCAATTCATAAAATCATGAAGTGTATATTGTAGAATAACGTATATCAACAAGGTCTGACTGTAAACTTTGGTTTGTATGTACGTATGAGTATGTCGTCTTCGGTGACAATGACTCATGTATTGTCAGCAATTCATTTTACATGTTGCTTATCACATTATGTTGACGTATAATATATTAACGATAACACCACCATTTTACTTCAAACTACATAGAAAAACCATTTGAAAATAATTTACTTATTTTATGTAACTACTGTTTTTTAAGAAATTAAAATGGCATGTTAGCATATGGTCACGAATAATTTATTGCGCGAAAATTAATTTAGTTTAATTAAATTAAATACTATTTTAATAGATGTGAAAGTATAAATACATGTAACAGATTTTATAGGAATATTTGTTTTAAACTGTACTACGTAATGTGTACATTTTCCGGTTTTATTCAAGTAAAATAAAAAGTGAAATTCCATTCATGTATAATGTTAGTTCGTTTTTTAATATAAATATGCGTATATTATAATTTGTAATTAACTATATAATAATTTGTAGTACAAGATATTTTACAGAATGTAAACAGCCTATATGTATATTTCATTATTCACTCATGTGAAAAGTTAACATAACGAAATTTAGAAGATAATAAATTTAAAATTAAAGAACTCAATTAGGACA
>JAGJTL010001381.1:3684858-3726862 GCA_022063505.1 Calosoma granatense
TATGTATATATAGTAAATATATAATGTTGTCTGTCTGTATATTGTATATACAATCATTCTCAATAAAATAACAAAATAAAATTCAAAAAACATAACACATTATAATAAAACGTTAAACAGAATATAATAATATGTTAGTAGCAAAATATCTTGTAGATTAGGTATATTGGTTACAAAATTATATATTAGTATATTTATAGGCACAGGTAACTCTAATATTATAGGTAACTATCAGCAGATAACATATTCACTGTTGCTGTTCATCAATCTTTGCTTTCTTAGCCGCCACTTCAGCCAGTGTTGCCAGACCGTACAGGTCTATGGATGAGGCTGTGGCTGGTGTCACATTCTGTTTCGTATCATGCAGTGGATCTAACCGTGTTATACTCTGTTTCCGAGGTTTACGTTTACGTGATCCCGTTAAACAGGTTATATATTTATTATTATCATTATTCGTCTCTGTCTTCTGTGCATCTGTTGTCTGTGTTTTATTGTATTCTGTACTTGTGTCCTTGTTGTGTTTTGTGGCACGTAAAAATTTCCGTTTCTTGCTTTCTCGCTTTTTCTGTTGAAATTTATCCAGACTCAGGCTTGGTAATGCTTCAATCTTTTCGTCCAGATTAAAATCGGCAGCTTTAAATAGTTTCTTCACGTTATCCGCTCGTGTATCGTATGCGGATTGTGCAGAATGTTCTGCATTCATATTCATTTGTTCCATATATTCGGCCGACTCCTGATTAGACATGCTCTTACCAGTATTACCAACCGTTCGTTCAGTTAGTTTCTTTATAGTTTCATTCAGTTCGATCGATTCGTTATTTCGAGGCACTTTATCAATTGCATTTAAGTTTGTAGTTTGTGAAGAAGAAGGCTTTGGTAATTTACCTGTAGACATTTGTTTTTTCGTACGTTTATTTACAAACAATTTCCCTTCGGCCATGAATTTGGCATAGCGTAATCCTTTACAGGAACGAACTGATTTTCTAGTTTCCTTCAATTTCGTATCTTGATTCTGCAAACATATGTTACAGTCGTATTCGTCTCGCTCACCAGAACTGCTATCAACTGATTCATTTCTGGAGGAACATATGTGATCTACTACCTTATTTATTAGTTCTTGTTGAGTGAGATTAGAATTTGTGTTAAGTGCATATTGTTTTCTTTCTATGTTATTTTCTTCCTCCTCTTCTTGGCTATGAATTGATTCACTGATCACTGATTCATTTTCGACCGTTTCGACAAAATCTTCCAAAGCCAGTTCCAATAAAGAACTATCGAATATTCTTTTCTCCGCAGTTTCTGGTTCACTAAATATGCTTCGCACTATACTTTTATTATCTTTAGGCGGTTGTATCATTCTCTTCTTGAATGGTTTCAATGGCTGACTGACTTTAGTTGTAGATATTGGCGGAGATAATAAATAATTGTTGTATTCACTCTTTGGAGATATTTCCGTATCGGCTTCTTCTGTGTTAGTTGTAGCAGTTACATTGGTAGTTGATGTATCCGATTTAATGGTGTAAGTGTTTGTATGCTGGTTGTCAGAGTTAATTAAACTTGTAATACTACCTAACTGTGTCTCGTCGGCTAACTTGCCTGGAGTAAACAGTTGTTGTGGTTTTTCTTCAATCTCTATGTCTTGTTTCTGAGGTGACGCTTTTACAATATTACCTGGACGTGTATTCAGTGTACGTAGAGGCGGAGCCGGTAGTTTGTACCATTTAAAATTTGGATTAGCAGAGAAAAAGGCATTTTTGTACTGTAAAAAATAAAACATTATTATATTCAACAGTGCATATTTACATATTTGACAAGCGATGTTTATATATGAATGAATCAATTCTGTATACTGTATGACGAATGTTATAAATTACTTTCAATAATAATGATATTGTATATAGATATTAATGTATGACACATACCTGTTTAGCTAGTTCTGTATAACTTGCTTTTTCCTCTGTTTCTAAGGCGGCCCACCATTCGCCTAATATTTTCGTTACAGCCCTGTTCTCCAAATGTGGATATCTATTCTTCACCACCGTCCGATGTCTTTTACAAAATATTAAGAAGGCATTCATGGGTCGTCGTGCATGGTGTGATGGTTCATTCGCATCATACTCACTGTATGACGTGGATGAACTCTCTGTAGGAAGCTCGTTATGATATGAACTGTCATCTTCATATGTCTCGGATATCTGAACATTTTTCTTATTACTAGTCAATGTTGTTTCCTCTAAAGGCTTTTTCTCATAATGCACACGTTTGTAATGTTCTTTACTCCGTACAGTTTCGTTGGATTTATGACCTGTATTTAGTTTTGCAGTATTTCTACAGTCAGAACTTGTTGTATAATCTTCCTGGAAACACATTGTTGTATCTGAGTGCAGAGTATCTTGTTGCTCTTTAGTAGATTGTGTTGTTATATCCGAGAGTTCTTGAAGATTGTGTTTTTCGGCAATGTCATCAGTTTGAGTTGGGTGTATTTGTTCTTTAAATATATGATCAGATATTGGTTTATCTTTGGTAGGATTATTATTACGAAAAGGCAGTTGACAACTTTTATTCAAAAAACTATTTATCTGGGAAGAATTACTCCACATGTTTGAACGTGCTTCATCGTACTTTAAAATGTTATATTTAAATGAAGACAAATTGTTGTTATTTAAAAGTGAGGTCCCATTTTGTAGACAAGCCATATTGGAATATTCAGCACTAATCTGAAACAATGAATCAAATATCAGTATATTTAACAGGAAAATTAGTACACAATATCTACTAGATACATACATTACAGAATTATGTCAAGTAAATATGAGAATATGTTATCTAATAAATGAATAATGTCAATTCAGTAATTCGATATAAAGTGAGTGAAACGAAGTATGTATGCTGAAATACTAAATATTTATTTATTACGTGTGTTACGTTATTGCGCCATTGCAGTTAATAATTGAACATCACCTCACGCACGGAACACCGATATTTTACAACAGGTTTGTGGTTTGTAAAGTTAACATTATTGTATATACTTCTGTAAACAACTTGTTTATTAGTTGGAATAAATTTTGATAATATTTAGTTCAGTAACTGATAAAGAAATGATCAAGCTAATGACAATATCCATATTTTAACTTATACATTTTACAAAAACAATAGATATAGGTTTTTAAGACACTCCCCGTATAAAACATTTTAAGCTATAATTAAAAAAATAACTAAACGACCTTGGAAGTAATGACGGAAAATATTTTGTAAATTGTGACAGACTGATAATAAGAAAGAACGAAACAAAAAAATTATAAATGAACTAGTACTGGACATTGCATAAATAACACTTTAGAAATATTATTGTATAATTCTGTTTCATGTATAAATTAGGTGGGCAACAATTAAGGCATTTTAGTAAACGGTAAAAAATATATGTACTTTTCAATGTCACCAGTTTAGCGTATATGTAAACCAAACTGTGTTATGAACGAAATTGCGAAATACGTCCTACTTTATACTCACTTTCTCACTTATTTCATTGGCAGATGGCATAGTCCATATGAACACTTTTAAAATTTAAACATATTTCGTGCTACTTGAACAAGGATATTTCAAATATCTGATTGACTTACTTTTTGTTTTTGCATTTCCTAAACCCTCAAGGACAATGAGAAGATGTGTAGACGATTAATTAAACTCTGTTTTAAATGAAATTTAACACTAACACGACTGTACACATACACGAAACAAACAAAACACATATTTCTTGACGATTTCATACCAAACTGGGTTCACGTATCTATATTAATGTAATGACAGAATATATTTACCTGCGATTAAGCATTCCATGACAAATGTATACGTATGACGTCACTCAAGTCACAACAATAAGCACACAGTATGATAAATGTCATTTACAACATGTATCGTTTACACAAACTAAAAAAATTATATTAACTGCTCGAATTAGTTCAAGTTACAACTCCGGTTTCTGTCATTCTTTATAAGACATCGAATTTTTGACCAACTTCCAAACACAAGATGTCTGTCATGTCTGTTTAGTTCGTCAGCTGATACCCTACCCGCCCTCGCCGGCCGAAAAAACACGAACGTACTGACCAATGACAACTCGGGTGCAATCGGGTATTTTCATCTATGATTAGCAACAAATAGGTAATGTCGTCTGCTTGTCTCTAAACGGAAAGTGGGCTACACGAAATAACATAAATTTGAATTGTATGAATTATACTCATTTTTCTCATCACACTGTACATATCATTCTGAAGTATAATCAGAAATACTAAAAATAGCTCGTGTACTAACACAAGGTCAATGTTGTAATGTAAAATTTGTAAAAATAGAAAGATAATATCATACAAAGTTAAATATGGACAATGACATATGCAAAAAAATCACCAAGGATTAAAATATCCAAATGTATTCACTGACACCTATGAGTGAACAGTATAATCTGTATCTTCGGTAATTAATTATTTTCTACTTTTGTTTTCATTAGTAAATTTATTGATGAGGGAGATTAATTATATTTTTAAATGTTGTCTTATACTTTTATTAATCCTGTTTACATAAAACTCTTATAAATACGATTCTCTAAGATATTAAATAAAAATAAAAATTAACTCTTATTATGTAATTGATTTCTATATTCTAATTTGACCATATGATTAGTGATTTAAAACATACATACGAAACTAAAATTTTTAAGATGTTCATTTTATATTTTAACTAAAAATAAATGCCCCACATCTGCCAATATATGTTCGTAACTTTTGTATGTACATGATGTGAAATATTTGAAAATGAAAGTATGTAATGTTAGCGATATCGAATCAATTTGCAACGTTATTAAATGGTCTTTCTTCTATGCCATCACTCTCTGTGACTAATGCACGTTCAAGAATGACACGGCCTTCTTTATATCTTTGATTGTCTTCCGTTGCAAATTCATACATCCAGCCCAATTTTGATTCACATGACTTGCATGCCACATCACGTACCTGTGGAAATAATGTTTTATTATTACAGAATATAGGACTTCATTCCAAGAAGACTTTAATCAATAACATGCTGACATTAGATAGAAACAAACTATTTGCAATGTTATATTTATACACCAAATGTACAAGATTTAATAGTAAACATACCATATGACGTCCTGTTAACATAACTCGATCTTGCACATCGCTGTAAGTTAAATTAACCACACGGTTAAATAGAAAAGCTCTACCAGTTGCACCTGTAAATCGTGTACTAATCAGCTCTGAACGATTAGTGAGATTTGTGTCACATCTTGCACAAGAAAATAATCTAGTGCCACCCATGTGTTCTAAGAATATTTTCCCCATATTCTGAAAACAAACATTCTATTTATTATTTTAAAGCAACGACAAATAGAAAATATGGATATAATAAAAATGATAGTTCAGTGTATGTATTATTTGTTTTAATAAACTTATTATTCTTACTTTGAAAAAGGTATTTGATGTATGTAATCAACAATAATATTAAAAATAAATAGTGTCACACTATTATTCCCAAATTGGACAAAAGATTTTAGCACAATGACATTTATGTTGTCAATATTTATATACCATACCTACGTTTTTTTGCAATACTCCAGTGGAAAGAATCACTTAAGCATTCAAACAAAAAATAGAAGTATATTTGTTTAGAATTTTAGATTGGTATATTAGAAACTTTGATAATACTTTCAATATTAATCGTATAATAATGCTTTATTTATCTTGACCTATACTGATTCCAAATCATTCTAAAGTGATCAGATTAACATTCAGCGCAACCAACAAACCGATATGACTATTTCTGAACAATCAGCTGGATAACGTTGCCATCTGAGGGATAATGAGGAAAGCACCGTTTAAATATCGTAGCCATGCTTATTCAAAATTGTATGAGTATTTATTAGTTTTCAATAACAATTAATAGTTTACATTTCAATATATTCTTCAAATAAAATATTAAGATTACTGTAAATATAGATATTATTTATTCTACTGGTGGCCAGTGCCGTAACACGGGATCGGTAAACACACGACCTTCTCGATAGCATACAGTGTACTCGCCCATCCTGTTAGCAAGCTGGATAAATACTATTGTTGCATTTTTAATCGGGAAAGTCGTTGTATAGCGATATAAGATTATCAAAATGATAATATATGTTCATTGTATTTATAATATCCAAGTAATAATATAAAGGGAGAAAAGTCTATACATATTTACAATTACTTTATGAATTGTGAACAGATTTTCGTTACGTGTTAAAAGACTGTGATTAAAAGAAAAACTTCTACGCCACTGTGCACTGTGTTTGACAACTGTTCAGTGAAGAGGTGCTTGTAAATACCAGACGGCTTGGTCTTGAATTAACCCTTTATGCCGAATTATGTATCCCATGTTTTGTGTGTTTGTAGTGTTGTATTCTAAAATATTTAAGTAGTTATATATTCGTACTTTTTATATCAACCATATAGCTTATGTGTTTTGCAATAAATATGGTAACGATTGTAAATAGTGCTAGATTATCATATATAACCTCACTACGTACACAGAACTTGAGTTAAATTATGTGAAATATATTTTAAATAAAAGTTTAATCTTAATAATGGCCAATCATAAAGGTGGCATTCAGGGCGGACGAAAAAAAGTACAGGTATTTTTATTTTGATATAATTTATTAAGTTTAATTTTACTGTTATTCGGTGCTTTTAAATTATTGTATTCTCTATTTTATATGTAAAGCATTGTATTGTGAATACAAACAAATTGAAAAATGTTTCATTAATAATAATAGTTGTAGAGATTTTGCATGATTTTGTAATTGTTAATTTATTGTGTACCATGGGGTTGAATGTATTTTATATTTTAGGTATCCATGGTGATCTGTGATTCTGAAGAAAGAAAACACAGAGCTGGTGTTAATGCCTTACAGCTGGACCCTGTTATGGGTCGACTGTACTCGGCTGGTCGAGATGGCATTATTCGAGTATGGATGCATGAAAATTATCTACAGAATATGGAACATCACACAGATTGGGTCAACGATATTGTATTATGCTGCGGTGGCCGAAATTGTATGATTTATTAAGTATTACACATAATATATCCATCAGTTTTCAATTAGAAATAACATAAACATATGTTTGTTTTACATTTTCAATGATTTCAGTTATATATTTTGGTATTTTAGTGATATCTGCAAGTTCAGACACAACTGTTAAAGTGTGGAATGCTCATAAAGGATTCTGTATGTCCACATTGCGGACACATAAAGATTATGTGAAAGCTTTAGCGTATGCGAAAGATCGTGAACAGGTTGCATCAGCTGGTTTGGATAAATGCATATTTTTATGGGATGTGAATACATTAACAGCTCTTACTGCTAGCAATAATACTGTTACAAGTAAGTAGTACATATTTATATATCTGTTTTATTCACTTTTCATATTCAAATTGACTTTTGAAAAGTTTTGTTTACGATTTTAGTAATGTAAATTGCTTCATTCAATGTATTGTATTGTTTAGCTTCCAGTTTAAATGGTAACAAAGAGTCTATATATAGTTTAACGATGAATCCCTCGGGAAGTGTGATTGTCAGTGGTTCTACGGAGAAAGTTCTACGAATCTGGGATCCAAGGACATGTGCCAAATTAATTAAGTTAAAAGGACATACTGATAATGTCAAAGCACTAGTTGTATCACGAGACGGTTCCCAGTGTCTGTCTGGTAGTTCTGATGGAACTATTAAACTATGGTCAATTGGTCAGCAGAGGTGATTGTTTAAATAAACAGATGCAATATAGTGGTTTTATTTATTGTCATACTTTGTGTATTTCAGATGTGTACAGACTATAAGAGTACACACAGAAGCAGTGTGGGCACTTCTAGCAACAGAAACATTTAGTCACGTAATATCCGGCGGTAGAGATAGACAAGTGATTGTGACAGAACTCAGAAATCCACTGAATAGTACAGTTGTGTGCGTTGAAACTGCTCCAGTATTGAGACTATGTTTTGCAGCAGACATGCAAAGTATATGGGTAAGTACAGTGTTTGTTTAAAGTAATCGTATATGTAAATGTGAAATTAATTATTACAGGTATCAACGTCAGAGTCTAATATCAAACGATGGAAACTGCCACCATTTTCTAGGCACATTGAAGAAGACGTAATGAAAACACAGACCACTCCGTTATCTTGTATACAAGGTGGCGCCGCTCTGCGAACAGCGACAGTATTAAATGACAAACGACATATCGTTACAAAAGATACAGAGAATAATGTTGCCGTGTATGATGTTCTGAAGGTGCTTAGTAACATGTATTAACTAGTATTTATTTGAAAAGTTTTATATTTTCTTTTAGGCTAGCAAAATGGAAGATTTAGGACAGGTTAATTATGACGAAGAAATTAAGAAACGTTTTAAAATGGTTCACGTTCCAAACTGGTTCAATGTAGATTTAAAAACTGGTGTAAGTAATCCTGTATAGTATATTTGTGTATAATTTTCTTCGTATAGGAAGAATATGATTATTGTCATTTTAATAAGGTTATGTATACCTGTTGTTAGTGTAAATATAATTCATTGTGTAGTGAAGGTATATGCTTATATGTTTGTTACAGATGTTGACTATACATTTAGGTCAAGACGAGGTAGATTGTTTCTCTGCGTGGGTGTCGGCGCGGGATGCAGGTCTAGCTGGATGTGTAGAGCCAGATCAAAAAGTCAATTATGGTAAACTATTGTTACAAGCGTTACTCGAACATTGGCGAGGCGTTGAAACAGATCCGGATTCACGAAGATTATATTTCAGTGTACCACCACATACACCACTCATATTCAGGTAAAAATAAATGCATCAGTTATATAACCTAACTTTTCTACACCTTACAGATAGAAATGTCATTATTGTGTGAATTATTTCAGTGAGGTAGGTGGCCGAACGTTATATCGGGTACTTGTAGGAGACGCAGGTGGAGAAAATGAAACTGCATTATTAAATGAAACTGTACCTAGCTGGGTCACATCAAACGTGGAAGAAAATTGTCCAAATAAGTTTATTAAAGTACAATTTTATTTGCTACCACATTCAAGTATGGTGAAACAAGATCGACTTAAAAAGGTTATAAACAATTTTGTACCTTATTACATTGTATTACTAGAATTAGAGTTGATTGATTGTTTACTGTTTTAGCCTGACAGATTAGTTGCAAATGATTTTATACAATGTCGAAAAGTCGCCGAACACGTACTGGAAAAGGTACTTGGAGATGGTAACTCTAATTCACCTGGTGGAGATGCGGATAACGCTTCGCCAACAACAACCGCGTCCACAGAACAAGTTGAACTATTGTGTAATGATCAAGTAAGCAATAGTAATAATACATAATATATTTATTTAACTAAACATGAATAATTTACTACAGATTTTGGATCCGTCAATGGATTTACGAACAGTGAAACATTTCATATGGAAATCAAATGCAGATTTGACACTATATTATCGACCGATCAAGTAATGAATATGAAACAGCACGTTTGATTGTACGATTCTAGAATTTTATGTAAAAACAAAACTGCAAGTGATTGATATAGTACTTTGACCAGTATTTATAAATTTAATTGGTAATTGTATATTATTAATTAATATTGTAATAGATGATGACGTGACTATGATGTAAAAATGTTTAGGTACCGTATTATTGTAATATATTACAAAATTATATGTGTGCATGGTTTTTGTTTGTATGAATAGAAATGATTAAATGATTTTCGAATATTATATACTTGATATGGTAAAACTATGTAAATAACTGATCTGACAGTTATTTCCTATAAAATTGTATATATGTTTAGTATGAATTGTTAGTAAAGTAATTATAATTCTATCTTATGTTAGATTGTATATGTTATATAAGAGCATAAAGATCACATATGTTCCAGATATTTCGTATATAAACATTTGAATAATAAGTTCTTTAGTATTTTCTTCATGACAGTGTGGTGACGTGGCACTTTTACAGCAGCGACTTGACTTTTTCAATATATTTGTAACAGACCTCTGACATGAATGATGCTTAGAACTCGGAATAAAACAAAATAGAAATCTATTTCAATTATAGTTGTTTTTATTTAACAAGTTTCAAAGAATACCTTTTATTATGGTAACTCATTTTACTACCAATATTTTAGTATTATTTACTAGAACCACGTCTTCCATAAAATGCTCATCTACATTCGAAATTGTATTATTATATGGTAAATGTCCTGAAAACTGAAGTATTAAATATACATTCAATTTATCTGCATTTATCTTATTTATTCCAACTATATCAACCTTTTTAATAACAGTATATTATAATCTGACATATGAAATATAAATTTCATTGTTACATTTCTTAATATAAAAAAGGATATTCACGGATTTAAGCAAGAAAATACATAGAGTGTAAATTTGAATTTTCCGCTCTGTGAATTCATAATTTTAATTACAATACATGTGGCAACGGTTCCCATAGAAACACAACACAAACAAATATTTTGTAGCATTCTTGTAGCTACTATGTTTGCATTACATTGTGAATTCGAAACAATATGATTGACGCACGGAAAAAATATATAATAAATATAACAGGTAGGTACATGTAAAACAAAATACTGTCATTATAAAAATACTCTATTCATTTATTTATTTTTAGCTATTTATTTCGACATAAATACTTCGGATAATATAGAACAATATATAACTGATCAATCAAAATTAGAATATTTCTTAGATAATGAAAATTGTTTAACTTTATGTGCAACTATACAAGAACAAAATAATCCGGAAATTCAATTTCAAAATGAGGTAACAACAAAAATAAACTTATTCCATGGCAACTAAGTAAAACGATCCATATTATTTTATAGATTACAACAGCTGTTAACAGAACAATAATTTTCTTTAAAAATCGTCAAAGCAAATTGAATGAAGTGAACGTACATGAAATAGTTCAAGTTGTAGTATTGCAGGGATCACCAACTGCCGCTTTGTATCATACTCTCAATAATGTTTTTACACCGTTATTACTTCAGGTATAATGTACTTGATTATACATAATACACTGAACACATTCATTCCTATTTGTTTACTGTATTACTTTCATTTCAGGAAAGGAAAAGAAGCATTACTGTAAATTTAAATTTACAAAGGCAACTAACAGCATTTCAATCAAGTTTACGATCAGCAGCTTTTGTTGCTGATGGCGATGGTGTATCTAGTCCTGAAAATAATTCTTTATCATGTATGTACATATATAGATAATATAGACAAACGCATTTAATATTAACAATCACTGAACTTATGTTGTCTAACAGTAATCTCTACGCTTGAACATGAAGTTGATTACTGGAATTCCTTGTCTAATTCTGCTAAAAATCCTGAGCAACGAATTTCTAGTTCGGCATTTAGAGATATTCTGAAACCGTTAGTTCGAGATTTTAGGTATTTATTTTCTATACCATGTATCTTTAGTTAATATTTATATAATATTAATTACAGCATGTTAGATGCACTGCCACTGATAGAGGTGGAAGATGCTCTTGAGGGAACACACAATGTACTCGATGATTTATGGAGACATGAGCCCCCTTACTCCAGAAGCAGAATGCAACATTTAATGGATTTAATTGGTAAATTCAGTATTTCAGATAAGCCATTAAATTACCTGTACTAATTGACTTACTTAATTCATTTTGATAATATGACAATATTAGAGTGTCAGTACTTTACTATTACGCTGCATTTAATATTTTTAGCATCTGATATTACAAATTGCATAACACGGCATCTATCCAATATTGATATTTGGACTGAAGATTACGTTTTAGTCAGTGATATATTGGAACAATCAATAAATCTAGGGAAAAAATGGAATTCAGCTTGTACTCATCTGACTCAGTTATACTGGCCAAATTATTCTTTACATCCTTGGACAGGAGATTCATATACTCCACAGAATTTATTGGACTTAGTTACTCGACTGGAAAAGGTAATTATTAATTTATATAATCCTAATTATATTGCCGGAAGTGAATCTTTCTTTTTTGTTTATTATTGTAGGTTTTGAATTTACGTACAGTTCATAAACAGCTTACACAACTTTTAAATCAGAATGAAACGGTCGACTTACAAGTTTTGGAAATGTTTAGACCCTTTAAAGGTAGGATATGTGTATATTAATTTTGGTTTATAGTATTGCTAAGTATTGAATTGTAAGAGACGTTTTTTATAGATCTAAATACTTTACAATGTGGACCATATACGGAAAACAAATGGAATACCGCTGTCAAACAATTTGAGTACCTACTGCTTCCTGCAGAACAACGAGTTGGAGAGAAATTAAAAATACAACTTGCGAATATATCAAGTAATACCAGACAAGTATGTTTTAAATAATATAATTCTATTATATCATATATATTACATAACTTGCTTGAAAGAATTAGGAAATATTGATAGAGAATAATTAAATGACAGTGAATACAAAAAAATATATTTACAGTTACTCTATGAATTTAAAAAATATGCAGAGTTAATGGACAGACCGGCCGTGAAAAAAATACTTCTTGCAGAAAGACAAAGTTTATTAACATATCTGGGACAATACACAAAACAATTGTCTAGTATGACTGTTCCTGAACAGAATTTTACAAAATCTGATACTCCAAAAATTGTTCTTGAAATTGTAAATATGAGGCAACTAGAATCTAAGGTATAATTTTAGTAACATACTAATTACTAATATATAAAATGTTTATTACAATGAAAATGGTTATGTATTTTTTCTATTTTCAGGCAATTATGATACAACAAACTTCGGAGAAACTATTAAATGATCTGCCGGGTTATGATGAATTGCATTTCGCAATTACTGAATTAATGAAAGATTTGAAACATCAGCATAGTGAATTGTTTGATTCATGGACAAGAGAATTATCTACGCAAATCAATAATAAAACGTTGAGGTACGATTTTTTATATTTTAGAGAGTGAGATTCGTTAGGAAGTGTGCCAAAATTTATTTCAAAATTCTAAATATGTTTTAAGAATATGTATCATTATCTATATGTGTTGTTTTTCTAATATAATTTTTAGTTTACGAGAAACGGAACCCGTGGTTCGGTTTTCAGCGGGACAACTCATGCTTGTCAACTATTCTCCGCGTTTAGTTTCGCTGGTACGCGAGTATCGTCAGCTAGCAGCAATGGGATATCGTATTCCTAGTCACATAGAGCAAACTGCCTTACACGCGAAACAGTTCATGAAATACGCCAAAGCATT
The DNA here is from genome assembly GCA_022063505.1 of Calosoma granatense. Lineage (NCBI taxonomy): Eukaryota > Metazoa > Arthropoda > Insecta > Coleoptera > Carabidae > Calosoma > Calosoma granatense. Next base: position 3,698,211 of record JAGJTL010001381.1, read on the forward strand.
AGAGCAAGTGGCAAATTTCCATAACACTATTGGTGACCGAATGATTGAATCCCAACGACCAATGATGTTGGCTGGAGCTCTAGAACTCTCTAAACTAGTGCAACAAGAAGAAGTTGTCTCATGGGGTGATGTCAGATCCGTGGAAAAATATGTAGAAAATTTACGAGCAGCTGTAAACAGACTTTCAAAGGAAAATAATTTGCTTGCATCATATCATGCACAGATTTTACAGAAAGTATGAATACTATTTTTGATGTGACTTTTCAAATATTAAAATCTTTTGCTCCGTAGATTACGGGACTTGATGATACGGATTTGGTACGTCATTTACAGAAATGGAAAGATACTGCTAAACAAATGAGGGATATAATGCATCAAGTAACACAGCAGGTATAATAAATTCGAATATTTAGAACGAAACTGTATAACATAAAATGTAAAACAAATAAAATATTCTGAACAGGTCTACAAATCTATATAATTAAGTATAATTGAATATATTTATGTGTTACAGGGTTTTACAAATACACAAAGCTGGAAATTAGAAATCGATAAAAGATTATCCGGTGTCTTTGAACAACAATATCGAGCCAGCCTTGATACGGCACATCTACATTTACCAGAAATTTATTCTGATCTTATTTACCGGGATTCTCGTTTACAATTTAATCCGTCCGAAGAAAAACTAAGAGAAAAATATCAATACCAGTTGAAAAGATTTTTAGATTTACCGAAAAGTTTCCGAGGAGTTTCAGACAATACAGAAGGATCTGTTTTCGCAGAAATCGTTGACAGATGCAAAGATTTGTATGTTCAAACAGAGAAACGAACGGAAGAATTATTTGTTAAGTTACGAAGTGTACTTGAACATTGGCAGTCATGGCTTTCATTAGGCAAATTGGATACAAGTCAACTTTCCACGTGGCAACATTGGGATTTGAATTTTCGAGCATCGAAAACATTTGGACAAGAAATTGCTAAGTTTCCTAAGTATGTATAGACAGTTTACGTGGATAAAGACATTTATTTTGGTCTACTTTATTTCCATGCTTTATTAATGTAATTTTAGCACCGAAGAGCGTGTTGGCTGTTTCGTTATTAGTTTGTCATGTTTACGAACTGATCTGGAGTCACACAATCGCAGCTATTGGTCGCATTTGATATCATCTTTGCAGGATTCAATAGCTCAAGATGTTGTACGTCTTCAGCAATACGTTAACACTTCTACAGCAACATTGACAAAACAGCCACTAACAATGGAACAAATTGGACAAGCACACATTTCACATTCTGATATTTTGAAACAAATGCCTGAAGTATGAATTATATTTTACATGTAATGTAACATTAGTTTTTCATGATAATACTTATTATTAATTTCAGATGACACTATTGTTTGAAGAAATGGAAAATAAGAATAAAACTTTAGCTAGTTGGTCTCGTGAAAGAGTAGATTCAGTTGCAAATTTGCAAGCAGCATGGGAGAGGTTACAAAGTCTTGTAGATAATCATCAACATCTTATATCAAAACAAGTAATACAACAATAAACTACTGTTTCTATTACTATCTTCATTCGATCTGATTGACGTTTTAGGTTGAAGCATTTAAGAGTACAATGAATAGAACTTGTGAGGGATTAAATAATGAAATCGAACGTTTTTCCGTGCACTGGGATCAGTTTAAACCTCGCCCAGGATCTGGACAAATTGCTACTGATAGTTTAAAGAATCTTGAGCAATATTTAGCCACACTAAAGGAAAAACGTACCCAGTGGAATGAGTTATTAAAACATAAAGAAAAAATAATGTAAGTAAATTATTTCTTTCTAATATGTATCCTATAATATTTAGAATGTACAAATATGTTATTCTAGATCTGACTGCGCTCAATTTGGTATGGACGCGCCGGATTTCATATTATGTGACCAAATACAAGAAGATTTGAATAAAGAAGAAATGATCTGGACATTGTTTGAAGAATTTATTGCTGGTACGTATTGTTATCCAATTGAATCAGATAAATGTGTTTACAAAAAACATTTCAACAGATTTAGAAAAACTCAGTAAAGAAGAATGGATTGTATTTAGGAAGAAAAGTTATAAATTAGAGGAATTCGTAGCAGAATGGCAGAAACGTTTAGAAAACACTGAATCCACAGCCTTGTCAACGCGTTTACTGCAAGAATTACAAAAGTATGAAAGTGTCATTCCGGTTTTGAAATATGTTCGGGGCGAAGATTTCACAGATAAACATTGGATGGAAGTGTTTTCATTACTTGGAATGAGTGTTAAGCCAGTAGATGTATTGACATTGGAAGATTTTCTGTTAGTAGCAGAGAGACTTGCGGAATCTGGTAAAGAACTTCAAGCAATCTGTAAAAGAGCTGCTAGCGAAGTGGTAGTACGACAAGCTCTAGTAGAACTGGACCAATGGGAAGTACTAGCACGGTTCACACTACTGTCGCATACAGATTCACAGTCAAATTCCATCATGCTCATTAAGGATTTCAAAGATATTTTAAACAAAGTGAGTTATCTATAAATGTTTTCAAAATATGTGTATAAAGATTCCAATTTCATTGTGTAAATTACAAATTAAATGTAATTTAGGTGCACTGAAATGGAATATTATTGTTTTTAGATTGGAGACAATCAAAGTTTATTGCAATCTGTGAAAAATTCTGCCGATTACGATAACTTCTCAGAACGTGCAGCACTGTGGGAAACTAAACTTGCAGATTTGGATCATTATCTTTGTTCTTTATCGCAAATACAACGAAAGTAAGTACTTTTGATAATTTAATAGAAACTTATGTTAAGCGAAACATTTATTTATATGTTTTACATAGTTATATACAAATATTTTTAAACCTTGATTTATGCAGGAGATTGTTTTCGTTGAATCAATTATAAATAATTTAACCTGGTAACAGATTTAATCCATGGTTTGTATGGTGCTACACGAGTATATGTTATTAATGGTTGAACTGTTATCATGCCACAAGCTAATGTTTGCAATTCGTCAATAGAAATTACACCAACCAATTTATTATTTGCCACCAATGGTCCACCTTGGTCACCCTGTAAATAAATTAAACTTTAATATCTACAAAGACAAGAAAATATATGTATTTCAGAAAATTAAAACCACCACGCAGTACTCCAAACATAAATAAGTAGATAGTTTCATTATTTACGCTTTGAATTATAAAAAAATTTTAGATATTAGTAGAGAATTTAGTAAATTCTAAATAAACCAGTATAATTTTTGCATATAATAACGACAAATGTTTACATACCTCACAAGCACGTGGCAAAAAGGTACATAACTTGTAAGCATTCATTGGCGTGTATTTCTGACATTTTGTATTGTCCAGAATTACAACCGGTAGTTGTGCTAGATTTCTATCTGTACTTGTACTACTAGTATCCTTGCCATATCCAGATACAATTGCTGAAGAGAAAATTTCGTTTAAGTTTGGAATGTCGAGTAGTCGAGTCGCAGTTGGTGCTGCAGTTGCTAATTGTATTAGTGCGATGTCGTTTACAAGAGTTACTTTATTAAAACCAGGATGGATGTAAATATCTTTAATGTAATCTGCTCCGTCATAAGTTCCTGGGTTTGTACCGTGTTTAACTCGAAGTCTTGTTGATCTAAATAAAATAATAATATCATAATAACAAAGTGCCGAGATAAAACTGAAGCTTCATCGATGCGGACGCTCATTCAAACAAATATTTTAGTTCGGTGCAGTTCGGTGTTTCAGTTTTACATGTCTTGAAATGTAAAGATATAAACATATCTTACCGACTGGCACAATTCGCTGATGTTATTGCCCAGAATGGATCTATAAGTGCTGCTGTACAAATCTTGTCGTCAGGAGTAATTACAGCTATTTCATATAGAGCTCTATCTGTTGGTACTTGTTCTCCTATCACCCTTGATTGTTTATTATCTGCACACTAAAATAAGTTTTACTGTAATATTCACATATAAAAGTAAATATGAACATAAATTTCAGCAATGAATATATGATGCAACAGACTGAAATATTTAGTTATATTTATCAAGACTCTTTTTAACATTGGAGCAAAATGCAACTAAAATAATACATATTACAAGTAATTAATTACAAATGACTTATTTACCTGAATCTGGTGTACAGCCAAAACACAAATGAAGCTTATTATAGTCTTCATTTTAAGTGTTTGATAAATTTTTTTAGTTAACCGAGAAATTTATACAAAAATTTGCTGCCTTGGTGATAACATTTTGAAGGTTCTGTTTGGTCAACTAAGTAATTTTTATACACTTTTTATTTGTACAAAGATAAATATATAACATTGTTCTTTTGGAACAAATAAAAAATATTCAAGAAAGTATTATCAGGATTTGAAAAGATTCTTAGAATTTTTTTATCTAGTATTTGTTTTTCTTCAGTGCATATTATTTTGTTCATGGAAACAACATTGTATAAAATGTGGAAAATAATATTGTGGATACAAGGATACGTTAGTATTTATTCCAGCATCATATATCTTCACAGGCATTGCCATATTTTAAAAATGTATCTAGTTTCATTAGAATCCGATAGGTAAAATATTTATAAAAGTGTAAGAAATACAACAATTTGTATTGCTTCAATTAGTTTATTGTTGTTATAAATTATTTGCCGTTACAGTTCCACCAGTTACAGTTGTTTCCAAGACTCTGAGTTACTTGCTTTATCCAACCAAGATAGTAATTGATTCGAGTGAAGGTTACAGATGTCAGACTGTTACATGTTAGTGCATTTAAACCTAAACTGGCAATACCAACTAGGGTGTTCCCTATAACCAGTGGTGCACCTTGGTCTCCCTGAAAATATTGTTACATTAAAATATGTTTATATACTTACAATTACTTGTTTATCAAATGTCAGTTCAAGCATCCATTTGCAAGAAAGCAGAGTAAAATATACTTAGTAAGTTTCGCTTAACTTGTATTCATTGTTCATAATATATGAAATAAGTTAAGAAGTTTGAACATTAATTTTAAACAATATTTCCTATATTGCAATTACGGGAGTATATAAGTTCGAAACTGCTTATAACATATATTATAAAGCATAATATGAAAACTGAATATTTACTTCACAAACTGAACGTCCTGCTGTACACAATTTATAAGGTATCATATAATTCCCATCTCTCTGACAATAATCATTGTTAATTATTGTTACTGTTTTTGACATGAGAGAATTACTGGTTAATCCAAATTGATCTGCAATTATTTAACATAGGTATTTCTGTTAGAAAGAGCGGGTAATAAGCAAATTTATGAGATATTACCATATGCACCCCAACCGCTTACGGTACCGGTTTGACCGACATAATTATCCAGTGTACTAGTTGGTAAAACAACTTGTGTGATAGGAACATCGCCAGGCAATCCTGGATACATTTCCAACAGGGCTAAGTCATTTATCAAATTTGCCCGATTATAAGATGGATGAATATATTTTCTATAGACAAGTTGACCTAAGTTACCATTAGCTGCTATAGTATTTTTACCATATTCTATCCTTAGGTTTGCATTTCTGGAAATAAAATAATTACATTTATTATTAAAATCCAAAGTGACGATTGAATTACAGAATTGGATCAATTAAGTGCAAATCTTTTTAAGATTGATTAGAATATTGAATAATTAGATATGTTCAAATATTATAATTGCTGGAGACAGACTTACCTGTCCACACAATATGCAGAAGTTAATATCCAACGAGAATTTAGAATTGCACCTGCACAAATTAGACCTGGTGATACACTATCAGCAATAATTGCAACTTCGTAATACGTTGCTTTGTTTGTTGGTTGTCCATCTATGATCCTCGTTAGATTCCCTGAAATATGTTATTGTTAATAGTAATTTATGGACTGAAAATATCTAAAATTACCTCTATCTATTTCATCGGGTACTGCAGGCTGAAAAGAAATGTTTAGAATTATAATTTCATGTATTCATTGCAAGGAACGCCAGCATTTTACAATATGCCAGGTATATTGGAAAACAAATTATGATTTCTCAATTTAACGGGCAATGTTTAAGCATATTTTATACATATTTTAGTTTTTTCTAACTGAAACATAATTAAATTCTATTCAATTTCTTACCGCCGCCAACACAATTGCGCAAAGCAAGAGATTCACAAATATCTGAACAATCATCATGATTACTAGATAACTAATTTAAATTTGCATCTTATATTGCAGTTCTAGACCTTGAAAAACTAATTTTCAAAAAAAAATTTAAATTTATAGCATTTGACTGTAAATAAACAATGTTTACTCGTAGATTATTTAGGATTAAGATAATTAATTAAAAAGCTACCTGTTTTGTTAATTACGTATATAATTTTGAACAAATGTATTAGAATAATTTTGTAGTATTTAAAAAGCCAATAGTAGATTTATTTCATAATACTGTTCAAATTAGGTATTAATTAACTTCAATGCTAAAGCGATATGAAAAAAATTATATACAAAAATATGAATGCATGTTTTAGAATTATTTCCCCGTTGCAGTTATGAATCTTTTCTAAAATGAAACACTGTATTGTCATTTAATAATTCCTTTCATATCTATACTCTGTTAATTACTGTTCAAGATGGGTGTATCTGGAGCCTGTATTTGGCAATGGAACTTTGCGACAGGAAAGAGCCAGGTTTGACAGATTAGACCGTGATTTTCGGCATATATTGGGTGCCATTGAACGAGATTCCCGTGTAACTTCTCTGGCACGATATCACAACATCCGTTCAATACTTGATACATTGCAAGATCAACTATCACGTTGTCAGAATAGTTTAGACAACTTTCTTATGGTGAGTTTGAGCAAGAAGTAATGTGCTTCGTGCAAACTGGACGACTAAAGAAGTCTATACAATATTTTGGAATATATTTCAGGAAAGAAGATTGAAATTTCCAAGATTTTTGTTCCTTGGTGATGATGATTTATTAGAAATTCTAGGTCAATCTTCACGAGAACAAGTTATACAAGCCCATCTTAAGAAACTATTTTCCGGAATACATAGTGTCAAAATGAACAAAGAATTGCAACACATTTACGCAATGTGTTCTTTACAAGGAGAAGTTGTACCATTGTCTAAGCCAGTTAATGTGAATTGTCCAGTTGAGGTAAAATATTAGGAAATAAATTATATATTTGTACTATATATGTTTCTATTTCAATAATAAATATTATAGGATTGGTTAAACGAGTTAGTATCACAAATGCAGACAACATTACATACACTACTGATGCAATGCTTAGCAGAGACAAATCAGAGAAATACTGGTCCAGATCCGTTACAGTATCCATCACAAGTATTGTGTTTAACTGAGAGTATAGTCTTTACAACACGTGGTGAACAAGCAATTCAATCGGCAACATTACCTGCATTACTTGCTCTTTATAAAGTAAATAGTTTAAATATAATTATCTGTATTTCCTTTTATTCAATTGTACATATTATTAATGCTTTATTTTTGCAGAATCAACTTAAAAATTTTAGCTCATTTGAATTGGACGATGATACAAATCTAGAAAATGTATTGGAATTAAAATTAAAAGCACTCATGCTAGATACTATACATCATATTAATGTGATTGAAGAACTTATAGATTACAATGTAACTTTCTTAAATGATTGGAACTGGCAGAAACAATTAAGGTATTTTTTTACAAGACAGTTGAAAAGTACATATGTATGTTAATAATAAAATAAAATCATTTTATATGCTAAGTAGACTATGAAATTTCATTATTGAATATGAGTTATATTTGCAGATTTTATAATACTAACAACAGCACCATCATTGCACGTATGGCTAATGCACAAATGAATTATTCTTTCGAATATCTGGGCAACGCAAGTAAATTAGTGCGAACTCCATTGACAGATAAATGTTTCCTAACACTTACACAGGTAACATGATGTACTAGACTGGAACACGTGATAGTAATCTAAAGTATAATTATAGGGAATGCATCTGGGATTGGGTGGTAATCCATACGGACCAGCTGGAACTGGAAAAACAGAATCAGTTAAAGCATTGGGTTCGCTGCTTGGCAGACAAGTTTTAGTTTTCAATTGTGATGAGGTAAGAATACTTTGTATATCTTATAGAAAAGTTATTTTCTTGTGGCTTACCCATGCGAAGATAATTATAGTTTAAAAATTAAATAAACTTAGCTTATATTCTTGATAGAATGTTGATGCTACGTCCATGGGACGTATATTGTCTGGCTTGGTGCGAACTGGTGCCTGGGGTTGTTTCGATGAATTCAATCGTTTAGATGAAGCGACGCTGTCAGCCGTTTCAATGCATATTCAACCTATACAATTTGCTTTGCAAGCAAATAAGAAATCTTTAACATTACTGAATCAAGAAGTAAGTAAATTGTAGTATCAAAGCGTGGTAAAAGTGTTCAGATATTAATATTTTCAATTTTGTGTAGATGGAAATTAATCCTCATTGTGGAATATTTGTAACACTAAATCCAGTTGGCGGTGGATACAAGGGTAGACACCGATTGCCTGATAATCTTAAACAATTATTCAGACCAGTCGTTATGTCTCATCCTGATCATGAACAAATTGCTAGAACTTTATTAAGATGTGATGGTTACCAACAAGCGGATATTATCGGCCGTAAATTAGTAGAAATATTTTCTATGTCCAGGTGAATAAGAAAAATATAGAACAAATAGAAGTGGTTTTAGATACAGCATATAACAGTTTAAATTCAAATTTACTACTTATTATAGACTATAGTTTCTAGAAGAAAAATCTTTATTCTATTAGGAATGATAATTTCTAATATGATGAAATTTTAGTGAATTGCTCAGCAAACAACAACATTACGATTGGGGACTACGTGCATTGAAAACTGTATTAGGCAGTTGTGGTTTATTAAAAAGCCGAACCAAAGGAACAACTGAACTATCAGAGTCAGAATTACTAGAAAAAGAAATGCAACTTGCTGTACAGTCATTACGTGTCAATACACTATCGAAACTGACATATTCCGATAGTAAACGATTTGATGCAATAGTTAAGGATGTATTTATTGGGGTTTCTTTTGAAAATTCAGGCCACGAAACACTGATAAATGCGTTACAAGAAAGTTGTACTGAATTAGGATTACAAATTAACGATAGACAGGTCTGCGTGTATGAAACTGAACTTTGAATTTGTATTTCTTTAAATATTTTGTACTGTATAGATTTCAAAATGTGTTGAACTGTATGAACAGTTACAGCAAAGAATGGGGGTTACTATTGTAGGACCCTCTGGATCGGGAAAAAGTACGCTGAGAAAATTATTATTACGTGTAAGTAAAAATTATAGTAACCGTGAATGTTTGAAGAGTACAAATACAGATTTTTATGTATTAATGATTATTGTATTCCTTTCAGGCACTGAATAAAACGAACCATTCTGTAACACAACATGTCTTTAATCCGAAAGCTATGACAAGGGCACAGTTGTTAGGACAAATTGATTTAGATACAAGACAGTGGACGGATGGTGTTCTTACTTTGTGTGCATTACAAGTGTACGCGGAACCAACTGGTAAATAACTAATTTATATTGCATTCTGTATATTTGCTTCTAAACACATTTGTATTTCAATATCTTGTTACTAAATCGCTTTGCGCGGATTTAGTGTGAAATGACTTGTATGATACAAATATATTTACAGATGTATGGTCATGGGTTGTATGTGACGGTGACATAGATCCAGAATGGGTGGAATCATTAAACTCAGTACTAGACGATAACAGACTGCTGACATTACCGTCAGGATGGAGAATTCAGTTTGGTCCTAATGTGAATTTCCTCTTTGAGACACAGGATTTGACATATGCGTCACCTGCTACTATATCACGAATGGGCATTGTATTTCTTAGGTAAAATACTAATCTACCTTTTAAAACCTGTATATATTTACCTCTTTAAATAAGTAAACTAAATGACGTTAAGTTAATGATTAATTTTATAGCGAAGAAGATGTAAAAATAACTCACATCGTCAATAACTGGTTAACCTGGCAACCGGAACAAAATGTTGGAATTGTATCACATCTTATAAATGATTATTTCTTTAAAGGTGTGATATATTTTTCAATTCAACGGCTGGTTAAATATGTACATTTTATTTATATTTTCCAGCTTTGGAATGGATTAACAATGATGGAGACTTGGTAGTACCGTGCAGTAATGTTGCTGTTGTACAAACTGGACTCTCTCAATTAAGGAAAATATTAAGTAAATCACATTTTACTGTTGCTCTAATAGCAGGATTAGGTGGTTTACTCACTCAGTCGACGAGAGAAACATTTGCGCAGAAGGTAATGTCAGTATGCATGTAAATATTTGTTCACACAATGTACATAACAAATTATCTTGTAATCTAAAAATATTAAAACGTCAGAAACTGAATTCTTGTGTTTAAAATGCACTGTTACTAGTTGTAGTGCAGAACTATGTTTATCTTTACAGAACAACACTGATTTCAAACATGGGATAGTATTATTAACAAATTATTGATTAATGTATTTTCATCCTATAATAAATAAATTTTATAACAGAGAATAAAATAATTTGTTTACTTGGCTCTATTAGTCATAGAAAAAATAGAAAATAAAAAATTGATACGATTACACTTATATTTCTTGATGAATTCTTTCCGTGGAAAATACTAATATTTAAATTTCTACGGTACAAATTTTTAATTTACTGTACAGATGTTATTTATTTCAGGTTTTTGAATGGACAGGAGAACATTGTCCAGATGAAAAATCTATATTACGATGTTGTTACATTGCTAATAGAGCCATTATAGACATATATTATTCAGACACTAACTATCATATTCCTGAGAATAATTTAAATGAACTACCATTAATATTGACAGGACAAGTATTGTACACATTAAATATTCTAAAAACATGGCTGTCTACAGGCACGGAAGAACATTTTCTTTTAATTGGACCACATGGTAGTGCTAAGAGGTACATTGTTAAAAATTCTTAAATTTCATTTACTAATACATTGTTTTCATTGCAGTCTTATTATAAATCATTTACTTAAAGAGGAACACAATATGGATATTGCTACTATTTACTGTAGCAGTAATATTAATCCACAGTATGTGTTACACAAACTTACACAGGTAATGTCAAAAATTAAAGCAGATATACTGAGTCGTATCTAGGTTGTGTAACAATTAATTTCTTTTATCACTTAATCAAGAAAAAACTGGAAATAAACTTTAATATGATTAGTTTGATTCTCTAGCGTTATTGGAAGAATGAAGTAATAAGCAAATTGTATAATAGAAAAATTGTGTTATAATATTGTACTGCAACGTACAATGTTTCAAATACTTTCTTCAGAACAGTAAGAGAGAAAGTAATTTTTGATTCTAGTATTGTTTAGTGGTAAGCAGTAACCGTGGTCGAGTATACAGACCGAAGAAAAGTCGTTTAATATTATATTTCAAAGGTCTACATTTACTGAAACCAGACCAGTGGGGTACAAACATACTGATAGCATTTCTGCATCAGGTAATAATTTATTATTATTCAAATATATTTTTTAAACAATTACAAACATAAATAAACTTTTTAAAATTAAAAAATTCGTTTTTGATTATAAATAAATTCATCGCAAACGAGTGATAACTTTTCGTTTTCTAGACTTTTCTGTTGAAGACAATGTTCTAATGAATTGATTATTATTTCCTGTCTCTTAATTTTGGTGTTTCTTCTTTTTAATTCATCCTCGTGTTCATCTTTCATTTTATTAAACTTTTTATTTGCTTCATATAACTGCATTTCTGCAGCTTTTTTTAATGTGTTATATCTTAAAAAATATTCAATATCAATATGAGACGACACAATAATAATTAATATACATGTTTAATTTGGTAGAATTGATATTTTACCTGAACTGTAATTCTGTGATGGAAGTTTCATTTTCACATATTGCTTCCACTAAAACTTCTTCATTCTTTTTAAAACGATCAACAACAGATTTTGCTCTTTCAAATTTACTGTGAACATCCGAAAATGACAATTCCAAATTAGCCAAATGTTTCTCAACCAAATCTTTTTCAGATTTGAATATATCACGTTCTAAAATACGAATATCCGTATAAACTATTACACGATTTTAAAATATTAACAGACCTTTTATTAAATCAGACACTAGACTGTCGTATTCCGATAATAATTTTAAATATTCTTCATTGATTTCTTTTAATCTTTCCATTTTTTCTCCTTGAACCATTTCTTTCAGTAGGTATTCGTCTAACCGATTTTGTAAATTTGACATGTTCGTTTCAAGTTCACTTTGAATTTTGTCTTTTTCTTGCATTTCTTTGTGTAATAGATTACATGAAGTACCTCGCGCCCTTTGTATTTTTTCTGGATTTATTACCGCCCACTCCGGACTAAACAACTACAAAAATATACATTTATAATATATGTTTAATTTACATATATTTTTATAGTTTATACTTTAAAAATTTCCATTTTAATTTCAAAAGGCATAAATATTTTTGACATATGTAGGTAATCTGAAAACAAGGAAATAACAAATTGAATATTTTCAGAGATCACTATCGTCTGTGATAGTTTTAAACACAAACTTGCTTCTTTTGTTCCATATTTTTTCAGTATGTTGATTAATTTTTATAGCCAGTTATATTTATTATATTCAATTATAGCTGATAACTTATGGTGGAATATTTGACTCCAATATGGAATGGGTTGGAGTTGAATCCGTTACAATTGTTGGATCTTTGTCTGCTGTTGACAACATTTCAACCAGATTTACATCAATTATGAAGATTCACACAATTGAGTATGTATATTTGTGACATAGATAGTAGAAACAATGATATATGCTGAATATGTAAAAAATATAATAGTTATATTTCTATTGTTGCTTTCCCTCAGCTTACCAGAAAAAGAAGACCTGCAAATATTATGTGAATCATATATGTCTGCCATAATAAAATTATCCTTGCCGAATAATTCAGTCTGGGCAGTCAAAGGAAAATTATCTAAATTAGTTCACACTATAATATCTATATTCGATGAGGTAACATCAAACATACGGTTTACCTATTAAATAATAATATACAATATTAATTTTCTTAATAGATAAAGAATATGTTTACTGTACTACAACAAAGACATTATTTATTCAGTCCACATGATTTAACGAAATGGTGCACTGGTTTAACTCGATATAAACCTATTTTAATGGCATCTCCTACAGATTCTGAGAACATTATGTTTGAAGTAAGATATACGTGTAGTGTAATATATATTTTATCTGTTAATGTACTATATTATATAGATTCTATGTTACGAAGCACACCGAATATTCAGTGATAAATTAGTGTGTGAAGATGACCGACAAAAAGTGGACTTTATAATTAATAAAGTATTTCAAATGCAATGGGGAAAATCCTCTATATTGAGCAATTTGAAAGATTCATATTATGTGCCTGCTGAACGATTTAATAATACTGAAGAAATATTACCATTAACGCGATTAAATTCTGAAGACTGGACAAATTTCGTTAAGAAAGGAATACTACATTATGGTAAGAAAATATGGCCTGAATCTAACAAATAAAAGTTGAAAATATAGTTAATATACTTGATTAAAACTATGATCCGTTTCATAAATTTAAAAATATCATTTTATAATGCACAAACAAGTAATAGACCTAAACATAAATGTAATACTTCTTACATATTTTCAGGACGCGAAGGACAAACATTGGATTTATTAATTTTACCAGAACTCCTTTCTATGACATCATCACTAGCTCGTTGCTTAACTCAACCAAGTGGTTGTGCTCTACTAGCTGGGCGATCAGGAGTTGGTCGTCATTCATCTTTACGCATAATATCAGCTTTACAATCAGTTAAATTAATCACACCAATGTCCGAGACGATATCCCAATTTAAACTCGATTTAAAATCTGTAAGAATATTATATATATTTTCTCTTTGTAATTGTAAAAACAGTTACATATTTCAGGCGATGCAAATAGCAGGCATTGAAGGAGATCAAGTTTATTTTCTACTTGAAGATCATATGATGCGTAATTCGGCAATATTGGATTTAGTTAATACATTATTAGCGGCTGGAGAGGTAGGTATTTTTAGTTAAATATTTGGTACAACATATAGACAATAACTGAGATATATTAATTTTTAGGTACCTGGTTTGTATACAACTTCAGAATTAGATTCGTTAGTAGCTGGATTGAAAGATGATGCTGATAGTGATAATTTTGAAGGAAATATTGTGCAATATTTTGTACAAAGTACGTCATTCATTTATTAGTGTACAAATATATAAGAACTAATATTACGTTTCTTGTAAGGAATTCGAAACAATCTTCACTTAGTAATATGTTTAGAAGTAGACAGTTTAGAATTCTGGAGAATTCTAGAAAATTATCCAGTCTTACACCAGAGATGTACAATTATCTGGCAATCAGAATGGAGTCCAGATTCTATGGCTAATGTTCCTAATTTATTATTGCAAAAGTAGTACTTTCATAACAACACCACTGTACTATTTATAATTTCCAATATTTTACAGAGCTACAGAGAAAAATGTCGATGACAAACTCACTTTAGATATTCCAGATGGATTTTATAATATACATAAACAGGTGAAGAAGGCCTTGGCAACACCACGACGATATATAGCACTCATTAATTTATATATCACATTGTATTCAGAGAAAAAGAGAATTATTCTGCAACGTCAATCTAAATTACAGGTAAATACTTATTTCAGCATTTATACTTATGTAAAATAAAATACAATCTTATTATAATAAAGTGTAATATTTGTGAGTATGATATGTTTTTAGGCTGGAATTACTAAATTAACCGAAGCACGCAGTGTAGTAGCAGATCTAAAAGTAAAAGCACTAGAACAACAAAAGATCTTAGCAGAAAAACAAGAAAAAGCTAATTCTGCATTAGATATGATTAGTGCAACAATGCGTAATGCTAATGTACACAAACAGGAAATGGAAACGTTAAAAGAACAAACAGAAAGAGAGAATGAATTAATAGTTAAACGGTAAATATAAATATATCTTATCCTATATTCAATTCAGCTGTTTTTATTAACACATATATTTTATGATTGTATTGTAGTAAACAGGCTATTGAAATAGAACTGGCTGAAGTAGAGCCCATATTACAAGAAGCACGCGCTGCTGTTGGAAATATAAAACAAGAGGCATTGTCAGAAATACGCTCGCTAAGGGCGCCACCTGATGTAATCAGGGACATTTTAGAAGGAGTTCTCAGGCTGATGGGCACTCAAGACACTTCGTGGAATAGTATGAAAACTTTCTTAGCTAAAAGAGGCGTTAAAGAGGATATAAGGTAAACTAGTAGTAAAGTATAAATGAGCTAGAGTTTCGAAATGATCTGATCCGTTTCAGATCTTTTGATGCTAGTAAAATAAATGCCGACAGTCGTCAAGCTGTTGAACGATTGATTGCAACGCACAGTGAATCTTTCGATGCAAAAGCTGCCCGAAGAGCATCTGTTGCAGCTGCACCACTCGCCTCGTGGGTTGTAGCAAATGTAAAATTCTCTAAAGTTGTCGAGAAAATTCGACCATTAGAGAGGGAACAGTACAAATTACAACAGTATGTAACTTCTAAGCGATAGTAGACATATTTAAGAAATAATTTTATATTGATGGTATTTAGAAATCTTCAAAGCACGGAAGAACAAATGGAACAACTAAGTGCTGGCTTATCAGATGTTGATAGCAAAGTGGCTGCGTTAAAAATTCAACTCGCTACGTACACTAAAGAAGCGGCCAAGATTGAAATAAATCTAAAAGAAGCAGAAGACAAACTGCATTCCGCTGAAGGACTGGTAGCTAAATTACAAGAGGAATATACAAGATGGCAAACACAGGTAAAGATTATGAAGAATCGCTACCGAGAATGAAATATTCTCTGAAATTATCTGTCCTTTTTCAGTTGAAAGAACTGTCAGACGATTTAAGTAATTTGCCCATAAAAAGTTTATTAGCTGCAGCATATATCACTTATTTATCAGGAGAAATAGAAGACCAAAGAAGGTAAAACTTTATTCAAAAAACAAATTAGTTTTTCGTTATAAAATATCTTTTGCAGTGTTCAACTCAAAGAGTGGATTCAAACATTAGTTGATACCAATTATGAATACAATTTTGAAGAGTTCTTGTGTACTGAAAGAGAACAACTGCAATGGCAAACAGAAGGTTTACTTTCTGATAAATTATCCGTGCAGAATGCTATAGTTATATTGAAAGTAAAAATATTTATGCACTTTTTAGATATCATTGAGTGAATAATAATTGTTATTTATTGTAGACTAATATTAACGTGTTAATACTGGATCCGTCATCTTTAGCGGTACAATGGTTGCGAACGCATTTGAAACATCGAACTGTTGAAGTTATTACAGAAAATGTACCAAGATTTGCAACTGCATTAGAACTTGCAATCAGGTAATTTTATCCACAAAACATTTATTAAATACATTACAATGTTTCATTATCCTTTAATTATTATTACAGGTTTGGGAAAGTTCTTATTATTGAAGAAATAGATAATGTTCCACCTGTCTTGTTTCCAATATTACGAAAAGAATTTATTTATCAAGGTACGCAAAGTCTAATGATTGACATTTTAGTTCATAGAGGCTATTGTACCTTTATTTTATACAAATATATTCCTAAATATGTATGTTAATAATGACTATTTTCAGGTGAAAGAAGACTCATATTACTTGGTAATAAACTTGTGGATTATCACAATGATTTCTGTCTGTATCTATGTAGTCGACATGAATACCTGAATATTCCCTCTGATTTATATGCAGTACTGAATATTGTAAATTTTACTACTACATATGCTGGACTTACAGGTAGATATTTGTTTTAAAAGATGCTATAGTATAGCACATATTTCATTTAATTATCTCTTACTTATAGAACAACTATTGGGTGCTGCAATTCGACAAGAAAATCCAAAACTAGAATATAGAAGAAATGAACTATTACAAAAACAAGAAGAACTGCAAGAACAACAATCAAGTCTACAAAGTCAATTGTTAGAAGAACTGGCAAACGCAACAGGAGATATTCTTCAAAATAAGGTATTTTATAACATTCACATTTGAACTTGTCTACTTCAATAAGTGTATACTATTTCAGCAACTATTAAATTCATTAAATGAAACTAAAGCAAGCAGTATTGCTATTGCTACCTCGCTAATAGAATCTACAAAAATACAAGAAGAATTACAGAAAGAATGCGATGTACTAAGACCATTGTCTGCATTTGCAAGTCGCTTATATTTCGCAACTACAGTTTTAGTGAAATTGAATGTGATGTACTCTATTTCTATATCTGCTTTTATCAAACTATTTCTGAACACGCTGTCTAGCACAACTATGGATGAAGATAATCACATGCAAATACAGAGGGTACTTTTACAGACTGTATATTTCTATGTGAGCAGAGGAATGTTTAAATCGGATCGTATATTATTTGCACTGTACATATGTCGATATATGTTTCCTAATCAAATTGCGGATGAGGTATGAAATATAACAATTAATTTTCATTTTGTTAGGAGCAAGTGTATTCATATGTTAATGATTTAGTATAAGTTTAATATTACTTATTTAGGAGTGGGATATATTTCTGGGACATGTTAAAACCCTGTCAACTGAATCAACTGACTCAAAGGATAGCATACCAAATTGGATACCAGAACAGTCAATACGCAATATTTTACAAATGAAAGTAATATAAATTAATAAAATGAGTTGTCAAATTTAATTATAATATGTTGCTTTGTAGTCTTTGTTACCAAATCTTTACAATTCGTTAAAACTGCAAGAATATAATATTTGGGATAAATTTATGAAAACAAAAGAATGTGAACAGCACATTCCGAATATTTCAAGTTTTAGTAGTTTTCAACAAGTATTAGTTGTGCAGATGTTACGTCCTGATCGTTTACATTCTATTATTCATCAGTGTGTATTACATTTGACAGGTGAGTTTCATATAATTTCCTTTAACAAATTATATGTTTTGAAATAATGCTACACACAGTTTATATTTGTTATTTCTATAGGACTGCAAAAATTATCGCCGAGGGTGATCTATTTATCACAACTATTTAAAGAAACAACATCTTCTGAACCGATATTGTTGATAACAGCACCAGGAGCAGATCCATCTTCTGAACTTAGAGATCTTGCAACACACACAATAGGAGCAGCTAAATATAAAGAGGTACAAGTACTAACATATTTCAAACAACACTTTTGGTCTATAAAATATATACATTTTGTTATTTAGATTTCCATGGGCGAAGGGCAAGAATCATTCGCTCTACAAGAATTAGAAAATTCTGCTAAACAAGGCCATTGGATCTGTTTGAAAAATTTACATTTAGTAACTACATGGTCATCTTCATTAAGTCAAAAACTTCAATCGATAAATCCGCATGAAACATTTCGATTATGGCTTGTTACTGAACCTCATCCATTATTTAATTCGGTTCTCATACAATCATGTACGAAATTGGCTTATGAGGTAAATTATCTTCGAGTTCTTATCAAATGAAATATTTAAAAATTGCATAAACTTTATTGACAGGCTCCATCAGGAATTCGAAATAATTTATTACGCAGTTACGTAACGTGGGGTAAAGATTATGTACAAAAACAAAATGCTACAGGTGCTCGTTTATTATTTGTACTTGCATATGTACATGCACTGCTACAAGAAAGAAGAATATACGTACCTCAAGGTAATTTAGGTTATATTTTTACATAATAAAGACATGTAGCAAAATTGTGTTTTGAAGTAAATAGTTTAAACCAGTTATTATTAATGACTTTAGGCTGGACAAAATACTATGAATTCAGTGACGTAGACTTGTACACAGCAGCACATTTATCAGAAGAAATTTGGGGTACCATGAATGGTAACTTACTCTGGTCGCACATGAGAGGTTTATGTGCGGATGCTATATACGGTGGACGTGTCGATGAACATCAAGATGAAAAAGTGTTGCTCTCTTACTTAAAACAGAACTTTACTGATACTGTCCTAAGTCATAAATGGAAACTGTCAGGCATTAGTAACTCATTTCCTAATAATTCAAATTATCAAGTAATTATCAAGCGTTATATTTCTACTAGAAAAAGCAAAATTACATACATATCTTTCAGGATTATATTGACTGTATTAATCAATTATCAGAAGTTGATAATCCATTATATTTTGGGTTGCCGGCGAATATTGATTGTGCTTTACAGAAGAATATTAGTATGAAATTAATATCGACTTTAAAAAGTAATAAAATATACACGCATTCAATAAATGAAATATCTACTTTCGGACATTGTGCGTGATTATTTATAAATTCGGGTAACAGTTCTAGGATTACCAAAGGTAACTGAAGGAGTGGAACGGGAAGAATGGCATCGTGGCATTTCACCGTTATTAACGTTCTGGAAAAAACTAAATAAAGGTCAAGACTGGTTACGGGTAACCTTACCACCATCTAGTAATGAAGGAACTATTATAACAACATTCATGTATGAAGAAAAGAAATTTGCAATTGAATTAGTACAAAGCGTTCATCGATCACTGTCAGCACTCAGTAAAGTGACACGTGGTACTGCATTGCCGACTGAGAAAGACACAGAAATAGTCAAGAGTTTATTAGCATATCAAGTTAGTCAAACAGCTTTATAAATGTAATACATCAACATTTAATGTTGCATTTTCAGACTCCGAATGACTGGTTAACATTATGGAAAGGTCCAACAGAACCATTCAAATATTTACAAACAATAATAGATAAAGTTTCAGTCATTTATAAATGGAACATAGAAAATGACGATGTTTTATTAAAATCTGATATAAATTTATCATCATTATATCGTCCTAATGTATTTTTAGCAGCACTCAAACAACACACAGCACGGTAAATTCTTTTATTTGAAGTATGAGGAAGAAATTAATAATAATTTGTTTTTAAAGATTATCCAACATTGCAATAAATGATTTGTGTCTGAGAAATACTTGGATAAAATCAATCGATTCAGCATGTAGTGTTACACTTGTCGGTATTTTCATTGAAGGTGCAATATTTGATGGAAATACATTGACTCAATGTTCATCAGATTCCGAGAGTATTATAGCAGCTCCAAATTGTACTATTGCATGGATACCAAAGGTATTTTATATTCAAATTACCGCCATTATCAGAGGATAGTTTTACTATATGTATATTTATTATTCTCCATTTGTATTTACTATTATATAGTTGTAATCAGTTGTAATATCGAAATCAGATATTTATAAAATTTATATTACATAATTTTAATGTAATAATATTATTTATTGTTACAGCAACACTCTTTCGATAGTAGTGATAATTATTTAGAAGTGCCGCTGTATTCTTCACCAAGAAGAGATGATTATTTAGCTAGTTTATTATTACCATGTGATAAATCAGAGCATGATCAATGGATACTGGCCGGTGTTTCACTGTTTTTAGAAAAATAAACTCTATAACTATTCATTACACAAATATAACACAATATATTATTTAAACTAAATAATAATCTCGTACTTCTTACCTCGTTATACTATTCACAGTATTTGAATTAAAAATTTAAATTTTAATAAACCATGGTTTTAGTTTGTATTTCGCGGCATATAAACTTACAGATGGCAGTAGCATACACAATTATTAATCAGGCAGACGTTCTTTGTTTGCTTCCGGGTGATGTAGCACTGTTGTCATATTTTGCTGCGGTGTCGTTATGTGTTAGTATTGTTTTTCTTCCAATAAAATCACATACATGTTCTAATGTTAATTACAACCGAAAAACTCAAATAGAAACAAATGAAACGTAAGTAAAGCCTCTTATAGCCGATAAAATTAATTTTCTAAATGTTTGTGTTGTCTACATGTGTGACCTTGCAACTTTCAGCTGTCATTGATCTAACGATATTTCCGCCACTGTACTGGCGGTAATTTAAAACAAATATAATTTATTGTTATATTTGAAAGCAATCAAATATTATTTATAAGTTACTATGTAAATAACGATTATATATAATTTGATATAAAAAAGGAAGAAAATTCACTTGTTTGTCAATTTAATTTAATCTTACTAATTTTGTTGATTACTGTTTATTTACTTCTAATTCTCTTATTAATTGTAATTTTTCTGCATGTATTATGCAGAGTCTTATATAACGTTTATCTTATTTTATGTTTCAGTAATGAAAATAAATGAAAATAATGGATGGTTCTGATACAAGTCGTGAATTACTTGAGAATGTAACAATGGCTGAAGTTTCTCCGCCATACATGATGCAACGCATTGGCGTTGAACCATCTCAGTTACTTAGCAGCGAACTACTGCCATCTCACAGTGGTTTGGTTGTGGATATGACAAACACTGAATACCTACCGACAGTCAGTTATGCTGCTGATGATCTGCTTGGCCATGACTTGACAGAAGAAGATCGTAACTTGGCAGCTGCATTAGTTGCCGTACAACTGGTACAGCAGCAGAAACAACAACAGTTACATCAAGATTCTAATGTCATAGTGAGCACAGGTTCCTTAGCATCCTTAGTGTCCACATCTCATTTAGGTTTGTGTTCAATATTTCCAGTATATATAAATGAAACAAGTTTTATATTTCATCTTCATCATCACACAATTTTTATCATTAGAAACGAATCATAAGAATTTAATTTATATCTCGTAGATAATAAGTATATATTTTATTGTAGAAAATGGCAAAGTAGAAATAAGTGATCAGCAACTAGTAATTTCATCCGCGGATAAACCTGTGATATCAAACATAAATAATACTTTTTTAAATGCGCCTGACGAGAGACATCTACATCATGAATCATTGCCATCAATTAAAAAGGTACAAAAAGAAAAGTAACCATGAATTATGCAATATTTATACAATATTTATTGTAGTATAGTACATTGTCCATAAATTCGCACGATGGATATACAAATGAAGCAATTAAAGAGGAATATATTACTATAAAGAATGAAAGTGAACAGCAGCATACAGAAGAATCCGTTCAGATACAACGAGATTCTGATTGTGAAAATAGGTAATTCTATTCAGCTGCATATCAGACATACACACATATTGTAAATTATTTATTTTTTTATAGAAACGAAGTTCGACCATCGAAAAAAAGTCTTCCTCATAAGAAAAGGATTTCACGTAAACTTAAAAAGAACTGTCCGGTTTCTAGAAAGGCACATAAATGTACTGTATGTGATCAGGTGCTAAATTCAACTGAAGAGTTAGCAACGCACAGTGCATGCCATTCGATTAACGTCGTTGTACAGCCTAATCCATTCTCCTGTCAGATATGCGGGATTCTGTGTAATGATCAGTTGACGTTCTTCGAACATTTAAAAACACATTACGAACCAAGTTTAGCAACTCCACAAGTCAAAGAGGTGCGTGATAATATTTTACTTTGACAAAATGCTTTATATAGTGTATATTTTTTAAAGAATGGACTGAATACTTTACGAACTGAAGAGCCTAAAGATTCACTACTTAGTTCGTTACTCCCGCCACTCAACTGCATCCATTGTGGTAAAAATTTCCGCCGGCAAAAAGCATTTGAAGCACATATGCGTGATATTCACAATAAGGTAAAAAAGAAACTATATATTTTTCATTTGACATGTTGCTTGAATCTGTGTTTTTAAATTTCACTGTAGGTAGAAGATGAATTTAGTGAACCGGAAGACTTGATGGAAGGTATCCGTAGCGTTGTAGAAGCTAATGATAGAGATTCCAGTGAAGAAGGTCCTGATTCAAAAGTATGGTATCGTGAAGATGATTTCCAACCGACGGCAAATGATCTACAAGAACTGGAAGGACAAGGTCAGATCTGTCATTTGTGTGGTCAAGTGTTTAGTACAAATGAAGAGGTTATGCAACATCTACAAGAATGTAAATCAAATGTCGAAACGAAACTAGAACAAAGTTCTGACTCGGATGTTAAAAGTAGAAGTCGCAAGAAACGACGAAAAACTGGACAATTATTTTGTCCTCATTGTGATCGAGTGTTTTGTCATAGAAATTCATTGATGTATCATATGCGCGGCCATACGGGAGAGAGACCGCATCAGTGTGATATTTGCGGCAAAAGTTTCTTTGCTGCTAGTGCATTGAAGGTAGAATATAAGGTTAAGTGTAATTATAAATGACAGATATGAACAGTATTGTTTGTTGTGCAGGTTCATATGCGTTTGCATTCCGGTGACAAACCATACAAGTGTGAATTCTGCGGTCGACACTTTAGACAATGGGGTGATCTGAAATACCATTGCATCTCAATTCATTCAGACCAAAAACAGTATCAGTGTGAATATTGCGGTAAAGATTTTGCTCGGAAATATTCACTAATTGTACATCGTCGTATTCACACGGGCGAGAAGAATTATCGTTGTGAGTTTTGTGGGAAAACATTTAGAGCTTCGTCTTACTTACAGAACCATCGTCGAATACATACAGGTATTATTAGGTTATTTGTTAGGGAATTTTCAGTGTTTCATTATAAAATGTGAACTTATGTACAGGTGAAAAGCCACATCCGTGTGAAGTTTGCGGTAAACCATTCCGTGTGCGTTCCGACATGAAACGTCATCTGATCACACATTCACGTCGCCGAAATACTGGCCCAGCACCGCGTATAACTACTACCACAACAGCCGTGATATCTGTACGGGATGCAGATGCTGTAGAGAGCATCGTACCCGATACGGATGAGGGCATTTTGGAAGCACAAGAACTGCAAGCAGACACCGAGGAACCTGCATCAGAAGAGAGTGTACAATATCCACGTGATCCGTTAGAAACAGTACGAGAAGGAACAAATACGTTGTACGTTATGCCACTAATCATTACATAAATTTACTGTTTGTTTTTTCTAAATTTTATTATTTATTATTATGTTGAATGATCAAATTTAATTGAATTAATTTTTCATGGTATATTATCATATTTGTTTTCATTGGTATTTTATTTTCTATTCATTTGTTTTATTTTTGTTTTGTTTTTTTCATTGTCAAGGTTCAATTCTGGTCACCAGTTATTCATCTGTTATCCAAGTGAATTACCAACTCGAGCCACAATGGAAACACACTGGATACAAACTGATAATTAAATTATAATTCTGTGGTTTGTAATACCAAACGTATGACATATATATATACCCTTGAAGGTACATTTTTGAAATACGTACTTGAGTTATTTTATATGTATAACAACCGATTTTTCCTTCTGTATGTGTTCAAAAATATTTATATATTAAAAACGAACTGCAATAAACTTTTTCAAATACGGGTATAAATAATAAATTTTATTTTATTGCTAAATATTTTAAGAATCTCACATTTTCAAACCACAGAATTATAATTATATTTAATTACCATTAATTAGTAAATTTTAATAAGTTTCTGTACTGTTTTCCTTGTATTATTTAGTATATGTACGTAACGCTGTACATAGAGACAGATTGCAAAAGCAATATTTCGAACAAATATACATTTTTACATTTTACTTATTATATTGATTGCATTGTAAGATAGAGCATATTTAGAAAATATTTTATATTATAAAAAAATCTTAACTAAGTAGACATTTAGAAATATATTTATTACATTTACGTTGATTGGAGTTTAAATATATGTTAACATCTTTGTTCTACCTAGACAAAATAAAATTACAAGTTTAAAATGAACCAAGTTTTCTAAAACTGTTATATAAGTACATGCCAAGAATTGTACAGTGTACATGGGACTTCGAAGCGTGGTATTTTGACAAATTGAAAAATGTCTATACATTTTAGTGGCACGTTTAAAAGATCTGCTGGTTTAGTCAGTGCCATAGGAAAGCAGTTAAAGAGTATAAATT
Source organism: Calosoma granatense (assembly GCA_022063505.1). Taxonomy (NCBI): domain Eukaryota; kingdom Metazoa; phylum Arthropoda; class Insecta; order Coleoptera; family Carabidae; genus Calosoma; species Calosoma granatense. Next base: position 3,723,323 of record JAGJTL010001381.1, read on the forward strand.
TAAAACCAGTTAAAAAAATAAATGTACAGTTTGATCCCTTTCATCCGAATGCAAAAGCCGTAAGGTAAGTTTTAGGTTATAAGCGAATATTATTATTGATCGCAAAATTCTATTTATAAAATACACATGCGCTTTGAAATCGTATGGTATTTATATATGTGTTAAAAAGAAGGATTTAAAACATTTATCTTGCAGGGATTTTTTATATTATGTGTCTGCGCCGAAAATTGTTAATACAAATTTAAGCTGTCTAGTGAAAACGAACATAGTTTGCGATAGAAGTGAACCGTTTATTAAAATAGATTTAACAGATTCCAGGTATGTAAATCAATAACTGTACCTGTCTTTATATAATTTATTGTATTATATTGGTTTTTTCGCAGAAGTCTGAAACTCCTCTCTGGAAATCTAACAGTATTGGAACTTTTGCAAGTATATAATAAACATGTCAGTTCTCTAGTGAAACCGGATGATACTCCGCCTGTACAACAACCAAAGTCCAGTCAAGGAAAACGACGTTAAACCCTAAATAAATCTAGTCATGACAGTGAAAGCGAACTCTAAGAACTACCAGTTGAAATTGATTGAACATTTGTACAATCAATTACCAGCTTTTACTGATGTTTTTACAGAAGAATTATTTTATACTACCGTAGTCATCTTTGTTCTTTCTACCATTGTTATTGCATTCATATTGTCACGATTTATTACTATAAGGCCTTCCGAATAATATCATGTTAAATGTATAAACATTCAGATACAATGTATTTATAATAGAGAATAAAATAAATCTGATTGGAAAGAACAAAACAATTCTATTATTAGTACTCGTTTATACAAATGTAAATTATGATAATAGACTTTTTTGCTAATTTTTATTTTTTGAAATTGCTTTTGACTAAGTTATCTTGCAAAAGATTCGAGAAATGAGATATCTTTTATACTTAATCAAATCACTAATTGACAGCATATATTGAATAACTTTGCATAATGTTTGAACTTTCTCTTTCAAAGAAATTACTGCTTACGCAGGATCGGTATAAGGTAATTTTCACATTTTAAAAATTGAAAGAATATACAAAAAATGCTCTGTGTTAAACTATAAATTCTATATGTTCCATTACTTACCAATAAATGAGAGACAGTTTAGTATTTTAACATTTGAATTTGTAAAAATTTTCATCTTGTAGATCTCTGTTAAAATATTACACAATACGTCTAACAAATATGGCCTATGCCAGCCCTGATTACATGTATTACTTAAGACCTTTCACGAAATTAGGTCAGAATTTCTGTTGGTTCTATATGTAAAGTTTAAACATTTACTCAATTCCAACTCTGCTGAATACATCTGTCAATGTAAACAGTGCAATGATTTTTAAACTAAATATTATAACAGCATTACTGCTAGTCACATTAAAGAATTGTGCGCTTAGTCAAAAAGTATATTTAAATTAATTCCAATTTTTCACTAGTTATATAGAATCTTTTATTTATAGATCAATATTGATATTTATTATGAATCTTTGTGTCCGGATAGCGTGAAATTTATCAACAATCAACTTTATCCAAATTGGGCACAAATTTCACCATATGTAAATCTACATTTTGTACCATTCGGAAAATCAAAAGTAAGTACAATACAATAACAAATACATCACTGCATATAAAATATTTATTAATATGCTGTATAAACATATGAAATCTACATGTTTTAACAATATTAATTCTTATATAATTTAAATTTAAACACACAGCACATAGTTTTCAAGTACATTAATTTGAAGTTGTGTTAATATGAAAAACAATTACTGCAAAATCAATAATACTGAAACGAAATTATCTTACAAAACTATAATATAATATTATAAGGTACATATCTGTTTTTACAGTTTAAGATTATGAAACTCAATATTAATGTACTCAAAAATTTGTAATGAACCATTTGTTTCAGAACATCAACGGTGGCCATGACTTTGAGTGCCAACACGGACCAATGGAATGTGCGGGTAACAAAATTCAGTCATGCGCATTACGTGCAGTTGAGGATACAAACGCACAAGTACAGTTCGTCCATTGTTTCATGAATTCATTTGCTAAAAGTGATGTTGACCAAACGGTAGGTTTATTGTAAATTCTAAATAATATATCTATAAATTCGTCTTTTTGGTAAAAAACAGCCATAGATATAATACTGTGCTTACATTAAATTATTTTATATTAAAGTGAAAATGTAATTAAATTAAAGATTTATCGGCAATATGCAAGGAATGATTAACGAAATATTAGAGTAAATACATTAGTAATAATTATACGCTTCAGAATTACGGAATTATAGACTGCATATTAGTAGAATACAATTTATTTTGTTCGCTTATACACAGATATGTATGTGTAAAGAATTGACTATTAAAAATGTGATTCAGTATGTGATGTGTGTGTTTAGTTATGTAATTACTTGACATAACTGTGTAGGTTTCCGAAATTCTGAAGCATTCTGTATAGTTACACAGTAATAATATAAATTAATCATTTGAACAGTGTGCTGCGCAAATTGGTTTAGACTGGACGCATATTGAACAATGTTACAACAGTCCAACAGGAACATACTTGCAACTGCAAGCTGAAGCAAAAACAAAAACTGTTGCTCCGAAATTTGTACCAACGATCATTTACAATGAGGTAGGCAAGATGGACGAATATGTCTCACTATATTTATAATATTTGCACAACCTTTATAAGACACATCAATCTTCAATAACAATAAATAATATGGCACACACTTTAACTTTAATAATGAAAACGTTGTAATATTTTTCTAGATATTCAATCAAGAAGATCAAAACGAGTCACAAACAAATTTTATAGGTGTTGTATGCAAGTATTTAAATAATATTCATCCAGGAATTTGCAAAAACTACTAAATTATCAGACTGTATCGTCAATTTATAATAAGTCTTTAGTTGATACAATTCATTTTGTTAAACATTAATAATTAAAAAAACAAGAAGAACACATGAAAATATTATTGCTGTCAGAAATGACAAATTAAAAATGTTATTCTAATTTATGGTAAAATATTTTCAAATCTTCAAGTTACATAAAATCATCTTTAATGATACGTCCGCGACCTAAAATAATAATAAATCAGTTAGAACAATAAGCAATGTCATTTATGCACATTTTTATTATATTTATAATATATTATAAAACTTACCACGTCCCCTGACAGTACCTGAAAATAATTCAAATGTTTAAATATATTTTTATGCCAATGTGTATATACAGTTACTGAAAGATATTTGCAAAGCAAGAACTATTTTCTTTTCAGAAAATTAAATAATTGTATAGCACAATAGATTAAACATATTTAGTTCTGCTAATTTATTGTATAAATGTTTAATGAAAACTTACCATTTCCACCATTTTCATTGTTCGAATTTGGTCTGCAATTTTCTGTAAAATAAAATAGAATTCATTATTAATAAATATAAATTAATTAAGTGTATATACTTTTTAAATATACTCTAGCATACTACT